>CAUYUD010092946.1:0-12251 GCA_963575295.1 Alouatta caraya
TACCAGATATAGGTGATGGGGAGGAAGGCAGCAAATCACACTGCCATGTGTGTACCTATGTAACAATCTTGCATGTTCTTCACATGTACCCCCAAACCTAAAATGCAATAAAAAGTATATATATTATTAAAAAAAAAAAAAGAAAAGAAATAAAACCAACCATCACAGCCACCAAATCAAAACTCCAGGGACAAGTGTTCAGATTATAAGCATTAAGATTCTTCGCTCTGAAGAAGCTTTCTTGATGCATTTAGCCTGTTGCTTTTTGCAAAACTTTCACGTGCAGTTGTCCACACTAAGCAAAGTCTACCTAATCTAGGCACCTGCATTCAAGAGACGAATACCTCTGGAACCTGTCCCATTCCTCCATCCCCAAAGCCCTTCCTCTGGCCCCAGCTGCCATCAGCTCCTGGATGGACCACAGCTGCAGCCTTCTCAGTTCTGCCAGCTTCCTGTCCTTCCTGCTCTGCCATCCACCCTTCCTGAGAGTGCTCTTTCCAAAACATTCATCTGATTATATCTTCACTGATTAAAAGTCC
This sequence comes from Alouatta caraya, assembly GCA_963575295.1. Classification (NCBI taxonomy): domain Eukaryota; kingdom Metazoa; phylum Chordata; class Mammalia; order Primates; family Atelidae; genus Alouatta; species Alouatta caraya. The sequence continues at coordinate 540 of CAUYUD010092946.1, forward strand.
CTCTGGCCCATTAAAGTGCTTGTGTCACTCAGCCCAGCAGCTATTAAGGCTTGATTACAAGCAACAGACACAAACTCCAACTGATTTAAGCAAAAGAGGAATTCCTGGAATAGGCCACTGGATGGAAGGAAAAGCTAAAGTCTTGAGAAGGTTAGGAATCCAGGCTGCCCTGGGGATCTCAGAAGCAGGAACAAATGGACCACCTTCTCAGACCCAGCTGTGGGGATGAATCAGCGTCAATGACCTCAATCTCCAAGGGCTAGTTTTAAAGGAGAGGGTGTCTGATTGCTGGGGATTGATTCACAGGCCCACCCCTTGGCCAGAATGCACCCCTGATAGAACCACCAAGACTGAAATTAATAAGAGAGGAGAGGATTCTCAAGCAAAGTAAGAGGTATTAGTAGAAGAGGGGAAATAGAATCTGCAAGCAAGGACAGGGCACGACCTCTTTATGGACACTTCCAGCACCCGAAGGATCTTTCTACGTCAGAGCAACTGCGAGAGCAGGGAAGGATTGCATTCCCTGCATTTAACAGGGACAGAAGGAATGATGGGAGCAGTTTCCAGCCAACTAAGGAGAAACAGGAGTTTCTGGACTATAAGACAGGAGACTTAACCCCAAGGACTGTCAGACTGAACTCTTATTTCCCCTGGGCCATAGATCTTCCTGCTAAACCCAAAGTGTTTATTATGAAGAACCTTCCCTCAACCCCTCATCTTACTACTCTGTCTCTTCTCTCTCTGCTTCCTACAGAGGTCCTCAGAAAAAGGTCTCGGGGCTGAAGTGGAGGGAAAGGGGACTGTCTGCCCTGAGATCACAGCTACTGGGTCTCTGGTCTTGAGAGTGCAGTAGGGGAGGACAGAGCAGAGGGGGTTAGAAGGGAAATCACATTCACCTTGCATATATCTTATTTCATTGTTTCCTTATTTATTGTCTGTTTTTCTGCCACTAGAGTGTGAGCTCCCTAAGGGTGGAGCCTTGTCTGTATTGATTACTCACTGCTGTGTCCCCACACCTGTTACAGGAACTGGCACATACTAAGCACTTAGGAAAATACACGTTTGGGACTGAATGAGTAGCCTGAATATAAGGTGGAGGCTACACGCCACCATTCTGTCTCTGACCCTGAGCCAGACAGGCAAGATCAGGCCTGGAATTGAGTCAACCCGGGAATCAAGATGAGCACAGGCTCTGGACTCAGCCTGAGCTCTGAGGCTGCTTCCTCGGTTTTGAGATGGAGATTATACCACGCACTTCACACTGTTGGTGTGAGAACAAATGAGAATTAAAAGTGTGAAATTGGCACACAGTGTGTGCTCGCCTCCCTGGTGCTTCCTCTGTTGTATGCTCTGTAAGGGAGGAAATGGTTTTAGTCAGACGGTGGGAACTGAATGTTACATCTCCCAGGGCTGGGGCAATGGGTATTTTAGGAGAGCATCCCGAAAAGGCCAGTGCCTGGCCCGCAGGGAGAAATGAAGCACGAGTGGTAACACATCCACACAGTGATGGGCCCAAGGATCCCAGCGGAGTCTCGTGCCGCAACCTCCAGCACACCCAGCTGCGGCCAGCAGAAAGGCTAGCCACATTCCTGTGTTGCCTCTGCTTTGGGGGACGGGGCCAAAAGAGATATGTAACAGGCAACTTTAGAAAGTGAATTTTATTAGCTTCATGAGAAACAGCTGCCATGAGTCAAGACCTGGATGGGTACAGAGCTCTGGTAGCTTCCAACCAATGGCATGAATAAAGCCCACCTGTTCTCTCTACATCCTCAGAGCAGGATGTAAGGGGGGTCCCAAGAGGAAAACCCCACCTCCTTCACCCCTCAGTGCAGGCACAGATTCAAGGAATACATTCTTGTTGGACATTTGTGATCTCCTGCTCTATGATATCTCACTAAACAGGAAAATGAATCAAATCCACGTTCTAGACATTCAGATGCTGACTGATTTGGGATAGAAGCCACTGTTCTGGATCATCAGCAGCCAGGAACACAACACTCTGAATCACCAATCAGAGAGTCAAGATTCTGGAATGCAAAATAAGAACCCCCGAACTTTCTAGAAGACTTCATCAGGAGCTCCACATTCTAGAATGCCGGTGTTACAAATCCACCAGCAATCTGACATTCTAGGTTGGCAACTAAGAACCCAGTATTCTGGCAGGCCAAATGAGGACCACTCCTAACCATCTGAAGGGCTCACAAGGAATTCGGCATTCTGGAAGGACAAACAGAATTGCAATAGTGCAGATAACGAGTGAGACTCAAAAATTCTAAATGTCAACCCCAACACTCACCATGCCAAACCAGAAAATGAGCATTTAAGACTATAAACCCTGGCCTCAGCACTCTGGAATGACAAGCACAAAGCTCTCCCCTGCAGAACGCTGCTTTCCTGCCCCTCAGAGCTCTGTGGACGGTCGCTCCACAGCAGGCCCATCATCCTGACTGCCATCCAGCACGCGGAAGGAAACATAGGGACAGGTCTTGGTGTTGAGGCAGACCAGCTTCTTCAGTGTGGCCGTCTTGACGATGTTAAAGCCCATCTCGCCGCCAAATGTGCTCGGCTTCCAGTATTCCGGTGAACAGATGGGATTCCCTAGCAGACCCTTGAGGGAAAAGGGAGCCCCAATCTCTATCATACTCTCCCCAAAGATAGAGTTCGGATGGCATTTTTCAAGAAGCAGCCCAGGATAGAACTCCAATGCATCAATGTCTCCATACAACTCCTCCAACTCCACTGCCATTTCCTCCTCTCCTAAAAGGAGAAAAGGGGAAACAGCTAGCGTCAGATCCATGATGCCATTAAGGTCAACCTGGGGTGGGACCTTCCAGGTCCACCTTTTTCTGGGGATAACAGGGACTCCAGGAGAATAACTTGAGCCACTGAGCATGTGCCCTAGAATTTGGCCTGGTTGGTACTGGAGAAAAGGGCCAAGAAGGAAAGCACAAATTGCCCCTCCTCAGGGACTGGATCTAGGGAAGGAAAATCCTACTAAAGAGAAAGTCAGGGGCCTAGATCTGTCACCAAACAGCCTATACCCTTAAGCAACTCAACCCACTTCTCTGGGCCCTAATTACCTGATCATTACAGCAGGGAGAATGCTCCCCATCTTGCTTCCTTCATAGGCAGATTTCAAGACCTTAACCTGGGCCAAGCCCTTTCATTACTAGAGCTCAAAGATGTAACATGTCCAAGCTCAACAGAAATTCAGTGGCAGTGTTCCTTCTGCCCCTGGGGACCATTTGCCATGGAAGATTAAAGAATAACAAAGATTGCTTTTCCAGGATCACAGGAAACTCATGCACTGATCCCAGAATCTGCTCCACTCTGCAGTACCCACATGTTCATGATCATGGCCAAGGGGAGACAGATGTGGAGCTTCCCTGCTTCCCTGCCCGGTTCCTCATATCCGTCCTCCACTGGGAACTCTCACGGACCATGTCACACCCTGCTTCAGTGGCTCCCCATTATATGTGACAAGGGTTAGCAACTTGGCTGCCCAACGTCTGAGGATCTCAGGGGAAATACGTGTGTGTGTGTGTGTCTGTGTGTAGATGTATAGATATGTATATGTATATATTAATGTATATACATAAATATACTCTATTCACGTACAAATATATATTCATACATATGTATATATACTCTATTCATATGAATATGCAGATTCTTGGGCACCACCCAGGCTGGTTGAACCAGAATCTATAGCAGAGGCATCTGAGATTTGGTATTTTAATCAGTTTTCTAAATGATTCTTATGCAGCTGGCCCATAAGTGGTCACTTAGAAAGCACTAGACAGAATAAAACCCAAAATATTTAGTATGGAAACCAAGATTCTACATGGTTTGGTACCAACCTCCCATCACTAATCACCGCCACCACATAAGATCCTTGCTCCAGCCACATCTACAACTGTTTCCCCGGATACCTGCTGTCTGACCTCTGTGCCTTGGTACTTTCTGTTGCTCTACCTAAAATACTCCTCCTTCTCTTTTCTCACTGGAAAACACCATTCATTCTCCAAACCCAGCTGAAAAGTCACCTTCTCTCCCCAAGCAGCATTATTTACCACCCAGCATGGCGCTTCCACACCTGTTGTAAGTCTGGTTGTTACACATTGCCACAGGTATTGTCCCGTTCTGTTTCCTTGGTATCTCCCTGACTTTGCTGCTAGTCCCTCAAGGGCAGGGAGTGCATCCAGGAAACAGCTGCTCACCTACAAGCTCCTGGAAGGAGGCATAGGGCTTCATGCCAAACCTCTTGCGGTACTCATTGAAGGGCTGCAGCCGCAGCTCCCGAGACTCTCTGATGACATCCACAGCCACGTGCAGGACGTGGTGGTCCATGTTCCTGCCCCCACCGATCTGCCAAGAGAGAAGCACAGCAGTGGTCTGGGAGCCAGGCCAGGCCGCCCTGGAGCCTGGGTAAGGTCCTGAGGCAAGAGCTTCCAGTGGGAGTCCTTTCTAAGCTAGGATGGAGAGCGCTGAGCAGCCTGGCAGCTGTGATGCTACAGACCTGGCCCCAGGCCTGCTGCTGTCATGCTCTCTCAGGAAACCCCTCTGAGTCTCAGCTTCCTAATTTTTGTGGGGTTTTTTTTGAGACAGTGTCTCACTCTGTTGCCCTGGCTGGAGTGCAGTGGCATAATCTTCACTCACTGTAGCCTCAACTTTTCAGGCTCAAGCGATCCTCCCAGTTCAGCTTCTCAAGTAGCTAGGACTGCAGGCAAGTGCCACCAGGCCTGGCTAATTTTGTTTTATTTTATTTTTGTAAAGGGGAGGTCTCACTATATTGCCCAGGCTGGTCTCAAACTCCTGGCCTCAAACCATCCTCCCACCATGGCCTCCCAAAATGCCAGGATTGCAGGCATGAGCCACCAAGTGTGGAGTGGGCCAGGAGGACCTCTCTTGTGGCTCACACTTTTCCCCAATCCTTTGAATTACACCAACGGGTGTAATTTCCCTCCCTCCCTATGAAGGGAGGGAAAATAGGATTCAAAGCCCAGGTAGCCTGGTGAGATAAAGAAGGCTGCAGAAAAAGATTCTGATTACTAACAGTTAAGGCACATCAGTCTAAAGAAAGCTCTGGTGCTGGCCAGGCACGGTGGCTCATGCCTGTAATCCCAGCACCTTAGGAGGCCGAGGCGGGCAGATCACTTGAGATCAGGAGTTCAAGACCAGCCTGGCCAACATGGCAAAGATTCATCTCTACTAAAAATAAAAAAATTAGTCTGGTGTGGTGGTAGGTGCCTGTAATCCCAGCTACTTGGGACGTTGAAACAGATGAATTGCTTGAACCCAGGAGGTGGAGGTTGCAGTGAGCCAAAATCACACCATTGCACTCCAGCCTGGGCAATAGAGCAAGACTTCACCTCAAAAAAAAAAAAAAAAAAAAAAGTGGCTCCCGCCTGTAATCCCAGCACTTTGGGAGGCCGAGGTGGGTGGATCACGAGGTCAGGAGTTCAAGACCAGCCTGGCCAACATGGTGAAACCCCATCTCTACTAAAAATACAAAAATTAGCTGGGCGTGGTGGCAGGTGTCTGTAATCCCAGCTACTGGGGAGGCTGAGGCAGAGAATTACTTGAACCTGGGAGACGGAGGTTGCAGTGAGCAGAGATCATGCCACTACACTCCAGCCTGGGCAACAGAGTGAGACTCGGTCTCAAAAAAAAAAGAAAGAAAAGAAGCAAAGAAAGAAAAGAAAGCTCTGGTGCTTAGGATGAAATAATAACGTTAATGCTTAAGAGATAGTCACTTTGATAGAACAGTATAATTAGGCAGAAAAGAAAGGCATGGTTGGATGAATTCATAAATCATACGAGCAAAGCAAGCAGAGGCTGGTGCCAATTCCAGCTTTACAAGCTACAGAGCTATTGAGGGTTGAACTATGTTTTCCAAAATATTAACTATGTGTTGAAGTCCTAACTCTCGGCATACGTGAATGCATCCTTATTTGGAAATGAAGTATTTGCAAATGTAATCAAGTTAAGATGAGATCCTACTGGATTAGGGTGGGCTCCAATCCAATACATGGTGTCTTTCTAAGATAAGGAAAGACAGGCTCAGGGAGAGCACCACAGGATGACAGAGGCAGAGACGGGAGTGATGCACCTGCAGGCCAAGGAATGCCAGGGACTGTCTGCCACTGCCAGAAGCCAAGGAGGCATAGAGCCTTGAGAGGGAGCGTGGCCCTGCTGACACCTTGAATTCAGACCTCCAGACTCCATCTGTTGTTCTGAGTTTCCCAGTTCGTGGTATTCTGTTGCAGCAGCCTGAGGAAACTAAGCCTAGGGACCTTGGGCTGCTACTGGAGCTAAGTTTGAGCTCCCGCATATGTAAAAATGGGGAAGGGAAGAGCATCGACCTGATATGGCTGTGCTCAGTCTAAATGAGATAAACTATGCAAAGCTGTTATCTCAGTGTCTGTCACACGGGAACCCCTGAGGGGGTAGACATGCAGGAGGGTTATCAGGGGAAGCCCTGTCTTATCATTTTTCACTCTTTTTAATATCCTGAGAGTCGTCTATAATCCCAGCACTTTGAGAGGCCTAGGTGGGCAGATTGCCTGAGCCCAGGAGTTCAGGACCAGCCTGGACAACATGGCGAAACCCCATCTGTATTTTTAAAAAAATCTTGGGAGTCAATACATCTCTGTGGCCTTTCTGCCTTGTGCCAGGTACGACGCAAGGGCTTTTCATGCATATCATTATGGTCATTCCTTGAAAATGCTTTGAAAACCATTCGGCCCCACACAGAGGCCATTGTCTCTGTTCCTGTCTTGTGTCCCCACAGAGAACCATAAAGAAACCCACAAAGAGGCCATAAAGCAGCCAGCAGCTGCCCACCGGCAGCAGCAATGCTAATTTCAGTCAAATTACCAGAAGGAAATGGAAACTCACGGGTGCCACAACTTCATGGCAGGGTTTAGGGACAAAGAATAGAGAGAAGCAGAGGAATGGGAGGCAACGGGGGTGTCAGAGACTGGGATGAAGCAGATGGGAGCTTCCGAATGTGGAGAAGGGCAGATCAAAGAAGAAGTGGACTAGGAATTCCCGGGAAAGAGAATGCGTTCGTTTGCCACAACAAAGTACCACAGACTGAGTTCTCAAACAACAGAAGTTATTTCCTCCATCTGGAGAATGGAGGTTTAAGATCAAGGTGTTGGCAGGGTTGGTATCTCCCGAGGCCTCTTTCCTTGGCTTGTAGACAGCTGTTTTCTCCCTGCATCTTCATGTAGCCTTCCCTCTGTGTGTGTGATCTATATAAGGACGTCAGTCACGTGGGATTAGGACCCACCCTGATGACCTCAATTAAGCAATTACCTCTTTAAAGACCTTGTCTCCACATACAGTCACATACTAAGATTCTGGAGGTTAGGACTTCAACATATGAACTTTGGGGGAGACTCAATTCAGCCCATAGTAGAGGCTTATGATTTAATAAACACCATAGGCAGGTACTGTTACATACGTTACCACGCCCTGCATGTCCTCCTGTTCCTTAAATTGCCACGCCATCTGACTTCCAGGCTTTTCACCCACACTGTCCTCTCTATCTGGGACACAGCCATCCCTTGCCACTAACACCACCTCTTACCCTGGGAAATCTCTCTTCCTCCTTCCGATTTCTGCTCAGACATCACTTTCTGTTCCCACAACCCCCAACTCTGGGTCAGAATTCCCTCCCTGACTCCCACAGCACGGTGGGCCTTTGTACTGTGGTTTGTAACACACTCCTAGAATTCTGATAACTTAGGAGAAGCTCTGAGCACAGTGCCTGACACACAGTAAGCGCCCTAATGCTGTTAGCTGTTACATGACTGCCACCACTTTCTACAGTGTAAGCACTAAAAGATGAGCCAAGAACCACATAGGTCTTGTTCCCACTACATCCTCAGTACCTGGAGTAATGTCTGGTTTTGTGGAATAAACAAAAGAATTCACGCAGGAATGCTTACAACTGCCCCGTGAAAGTGACATTATCCCCATTTTACAGAAGAGGAACCTGGGACTTGGACCCAGGTGTGCTGGATCCCTCAGCCCACCTGCCCTCACCAGGACTCCTCTGGGACTTACCCGGCCAGCGCTCTGGCGAGAGAAGGCATCCACCAGGGCCTCAACCCCGTAGTCCACCAACATGGAGGTGTTGAACAAGAACTGCTCATAGCTGTACTCCCGGGAGCCCACCTTGAAGGAGTCGGGCATGAGGGGATGCCAGTGGTAGAGCTGGTTGAACTCCAAGGCAATGCGGTTGCGGTACTGGAACTGGACACCGAAGAGCAGCTCTGGGTCAAACTTCAGCTGCAGGAAGTAGCCACTCAACTGCTGCACGTACTCCTCGATGACAATCTTGATGGTCTCTCCTGGGCAGGGGAAGATTGGAAATAAGCTCAGCCAAGCACCGTGATTTAGATGCCCAGCTTGGAAAGCAGCCCAGTTCATGAGAAGAGCTTGCTTTTGGTCTCTTTGTTGTTGTTGTTGATGATGTTTGTTTTTAGCTTTAGAGACAAGGTCTTGGTCTTTCACCCAAGCTGAAGTGTAGTGGTGTAATTAGCGCTCACTTCAGCCTGGACCTCCCAGGCTCAAGCAATCTGCCCACTTCAGCCTCCCAAGTAGCTGGGACCACAGGTGTGTACCATCACACTCAGCTTTTTTTTTTTTTTTTTTTTTTTTTTGAGAGATTGAGTTTTGCTATGTCCTCCAGGCTGGTCTTGAGCCGTTAACCTCAAGCACTCCTCTCACCTCATCTTCCCAAAAGCCCTGGGATTACAAGTATGAGCCACCACACCTGGCCTCGCTGTTGATGTCGAATTTTGTTTGGCCACTTCCATTTTGTCTCCTTGTAACAGGATGTGAAAATAGAACTTCTGGTCTATTTTGGCTGAGGTCTCAAGACAAGAGCACCACCTACTCCCAGTCGAGGGAGGTACTAGGCCAGCTAAGCAGGACATCCAAAGGAGGTGTCCAAGAATTGGTTTTGTGACCTCCCTCCCAAAGCCCATTACAAGAAGTTGGAGAGACTACGAGATGGAAAAGTGGAGGATTTACTTGGGGCAAGTTGTTGTCATGCTGACAACCTCGGTGATGGAGGGGGACTTCGAGGAGACCACTCAGCTGCTGCAGTGGCAAAAGCGAATACCAAGGACGGAAGGGGAGCCTAGCCCTAAATATATTTCAGAAAACATATTTCCTATGTGTTCTTATATAACAGAATTCTTATAAATAAATTTTTCCTCTGCCCCCTTTGTAGCTATAACCAGCTAGAAAGCAAAAAGCCAGGGAAGAGGCAAACTGAACATTCTGTAACCAAATTAAAACTGGGCAAGTAGATATTGAAAGAAAATTATATTTAGGCCAATTAGCCATTAGACAAATTGGCTTTTGCAAATTGAGTTGGAGCCACAGACGTGGGATCGGCAGACCTGGATTCAAATCTCGGCTTTACCATTTCCAGCCACCTGAGCCTGGGCCGAGTTACTTAATTGCTCAGAACCTCACTTTGCTTAACTATAAACTGTGTGTCATAACACTATTAGTGCGGCCGGGCACCGTGGCTCACACCTGTAATCCCAGCACTTTGGGATGCTGAGGCAGGCAGATCATCTGAGGTCAGGAGTTCAAGATCAGCCTGGCCAACATGGTGAAACGCCGTCTCTACTAAAAATACAAAAATTAGCCAGGCGTGGTGGTGGGCACCTGTAATCCCAGCTACTCAGAAGCCTGAGGCAGGAGAATTGCTTGAACCCGGGAGGTGGAGGTTGCTGTGAGGTGAGATCACACCATCGCACTCCTGCCTGGGCAACAGAGCAAGACTCCATCTCAAAAATAAAAATAATAATATCAGTGCAATACTATATTAGGGTTGTTGAGAGAAGTAGACAGTAAATACAGTGAAATTGCTGGCACAGCACCTGGCATAAGAGGGGATATCCATATATGTCAGCCGGAAGTAGGAATACTAAGTGTAGACGCAAGGGAGAATCCCTTTCCAATACTCCCTTGTCATGGAAGATCAGACTGAGGCTTGTAACCCCTTCCCATGCAAGAAGAGCCCCCCTTGTGGTGGAGTGGAAGTAGCATACATTTTGGTGGCAACCAGACCTCAAGTCTCCATGGGCTGAGTGTCTCTGGAGAATTCACTTAACCTCTCTGAATCTTGATTTTCACAGGGTAATCATACCTGGCTCATGAGGTTGCAGGGGAGTTAAGTGAAGCACTAGATGTTCGGTGGCCTACGAGTCCTGCCTTTGGTCACAGCTTCGTCACCAGCCAGTGTGCTGGCAGCCTCCAGCTCTCTCTGGTCAAGGTCTCTGTGACGCTGAAACTTCAGAACCAACCCCTCTTCCCTCTAATGACTGTTCCTATTCCCAGTGCCTGGCTCCTCATAGCTCCAGTAAATTAGGTCTATAATTGGGACCAGCCATGCCCAGTGGTGCCCAGATGTGGGGGGAGGGAGTTACTGGTGACTCAGAGCGAATATGGTCTGGACAGAGATGTCAGGGGCCAAGCTCTGAGCAGGAAACCATCTGACATTTTAGGTTGCAGAGCCGCCCCCGTAGGGAACACAAAAATATCCTGTCCCTGAGTCACCTAGAAGCTACCAAACTGCAGGAAGGTAGATACATGCAGGGAAGGGAGCAGGAAGATTCCTGAAGGTCGGGCAAGCTGGAGTTTGACCCCGCACATGCTGGGGACCACAGGTGTGCATCTGGGTGCAGCACACGGGGGAAACTGAGACTCAGGGTGGCTAATCAGATGTGCTATGAGTCACCCAGCTCACAATCAACCATCACAGTCATCCATTTTCTGAAGGCCTACTATGCGCTAGGTGCCTTCCCATTCATCATCTCAACAAATCCTTACAATCATTCACCCCAATGTACAGATTTGGAGACCAAGGCTCACAGAGGTTGAGGGGCCTGCTCAAGGGCAGAAGAGCAAGGATTCTAGTCTCAGCCTCCACCTCTAAGTCCCCCACCCCCTGCTTCTTGTGATGGAGGGCATGACCTTCCAGGGCAGGGCAGGTCTGGAGTCCTCACCTATGAGGATGAGGCGGGTCGTCTGGAAGAGCTGCTCATCGCCCCAGGTGGGGTGCTCAGCCTTCAGCAGGTCACACACACGATTGTGCTCACGCAGCCAGAGCGTGGCATACAGCATGAGCCCGGGAAGCAGCCCAAACACCTCCTGGCCCACGGCCATCTGGCTCTGGGGCGGGATGCCTCGGGGGTAGCGCATCAACACAGGCGCCTCTTCCACCGAGGGAGGGTATATTTCTCCATCCAGCACCTGTGGGATGGGGCCACCTGGCAACCTGGGATTGGGGGGGGGTCACCCGCAGCTGCCCGCAGTCGACCCCCTCCCATTCCTGCCTCCAGCTGCCAGTTTCCCTCAGCCAAGGCTGTTGACTCCACCTCCTAAATCTCTCATAAAGTCAGTCCCCTGCTCTCCCTCTCCACCACCACTACCTCAGGCAACCCACCCTCATCTTCCACTCTGACTCCTCTCCCTAAGTGGGCTCCCTATGTCCACTCCTATCCCCAGACGGGCCAGTTTCTACACTGCACCCAAGCAAAGAAAGAAAGAAAAGGAAAAAAAAAAAAAAAAAAAAAAAAAAAAAAAAACGTTTAAAAAATAAAATAATTCAAAAATATCGGGATTTAAACCAATACAAAAAAACAAAGTGGACTTGGCCGCAAAGAGAATTAATGAAAA
>CAUYUD010092948.1:0-53071 GCA_963575295.1 Alouatta caraya
GCCGGGCGCGGTGGCTCACACCTGTAATCCCAGCACTTTGGGAGGCTGAGGTGGGTGGATCACGAGGTCAAGAGATCAAGACCATCCTGGTCAATATGGTGAAACCCCGTCTCTACTAAAAAATACAAAAATTAGCTGGGCATGGTGGCACGTGCCTGTAGTCCCAGCTACTCGGGAGGCTGAGGCAGGAGAATTGCTTGAATCCAGGAGGCGGAGGTTGCGGTGAGCCGAGATCGTGCCATTGCACTCCAGCCTGGGTAACAAGAGCAAAACTCCGTCTCAAAAAAAAATACAGAATGAATTTAATGCCCAACATGTCAATAGAACGCCCAGAAAAGTAGGTCAGAAAAAAACCAGGAGAGATAAAGAAATTATACTAGAAAACGCCCCTAAACCAAAGGGAGCATCTGTGCATCTAGTGTCCAGCAGAATGAATGGAAGAAGACCCATACCAAGATACAGCATCATAAAATTTCAGAGGAAAAAAGTTCCTAAATCACTCCAAAGAGAATAAACGAATCACATGCAAAAGAATCAAAATCAGAATGGAACTATGGAAGAAATCTTTCAAAAGTGTAAGAGAAAATTATTTTCAACCTAGAATGTAATACCTAGCCAGACATGCAGGAGGGTGGAATAAAGATATTTTCAGACACACAAGAACTCAAAACATTTCATGCAGAAGGGACGAAGAAATTAACAGAAGTTGTGTTGCAGCAAAACAAAGAAGTAAATCAAGACAGAAAGTGACCTGAGATTCAGGATACTAGCAGTCCAACACAGAAGAATAGTGACAATTATTAATTTCTAGACTTGCCTCACAAGAACACAGTAAAACAGAGAGAACTATAGGAGGGAAGCAAGGAATTGATGGATTATTTAATGTGCCTGAACAAATAAACAAACAAAAAGAACTTTTATACTTCTGTTGGGAGTATAAAATACGGCTCCTGAGTGCCAAGGTCCTAGGTCACCCTGAAGGTGTACACCATGACTGCTCAGTGTTTCCCATCTGTACTTTAAAATGCTCTGTGACAGCACTTACCGCATGGCAGTGTACTTCTACATGCACACATCTATTTCCCCAACAATGACTGAGAGCCCCTGATGATCTCTCCTGCTTAGTGTTGAATGCACAAACCTATACAGTGCCCGCTCTATAGTCTTTCAGTAAAAACAGTCATGGCCAGGTGCAATGCTCACGCCTGTAATCCCAACACTTTAGGAGGCCAAGACAGGTGGATCACTTGAGGTCAGGAGTTCGAGACCAGCCTGCCCAACATGGCGAAACCCTATCTCTACTAAAAATACAAAAAATTAGCTAGGCGTGGTGGTGGGCACCTATAATCGCAGCTACTTGGGAAGCTGAGGCAGGAGAATCACTTGAATCATGGAGGTGGAGGTTGCAGTGAGCCAAGATTGGGCCACCACACTCCAGCCTGGGTGACAGAGCAAGACTCAGTCACAACAACAAGGAGTCACTACAAAATGTATTTTTCAGAAATACAGATTTGTGAATGACATATTTTCATAAGGCTGGATATATAAATAGGAACAGGAGACAATGATGTTAGGATGTTCCAATTGGCCATTGTAAACAAGTGTTATTTAAACAAACAAACAAAAAAAAAAGCTTGCCTCACCAGAATACACACTGCTTGGCAAGTAGTAAAGACAGTTACAACAATAAGAACTTTTAACATGAATAAAAAGTTGCATTTTAAGAACAGTACAGTAGTTTCACTTAATCATTTCTACAACTGCCTAAAATAGTAAGTTGTTTAAAGCAGTATCAAAATCAAAAGTATAATTTCCATTTTAACATACGAATTGAGACCCAAAAAGGATATTTTCCAAATTTAATGCTGGTATCCATGAATGTAGTGATATAACACAAGTACTAGGAAAGACACACACAGGCATTCTTGTATGTGGCTTCATGAATGTGTACACACTCACGTGCATTCACACACACACACACAAATACACACTCTCCTACTTCTATGTTACTGCAACCTACCTGATTAACAAGTTCGGGGATGCCTAAAGCTCTGTCAATTTCTTCCAGGCCTGTGGCATCTGTGTTGCTGAGAAGAGTGTGTAGCTGGTCCAGTAATGCTCGTTCATCACTCTGGCCTTCCAGGTTGGAAGGTGGACCGACAAGATCATCCAGGGAATTCCTAAGGGGCCTAGAAAGAGACTTGCAATCAATTTCAACAGTGCTTTTCTCTTAAAAAAAAAAAAAAAAAAAAGTAACAGATTACAGCAATCATGCATAATATTTTTAATGAAGAGTAACTCAAATACTACAAATACCAATAATAAACCAAGTGGTTAAAAAAAAAAAGTGAATGGCATCAATTAAAGTTTAAGGCCCACAATTTAAAAACTTCACAGGCCACTTTAGACCACCATAGATAGCTTAAACCCCCACCACCAAATCCCACCACCAAAATTTAACTGCCAAACCCTAGGCATTTGAGGTATAGCAGAAATGGGGACCAGGGGAGCACAGGTAAGGATGGAAGAAGATACCCTCAAGAAAACAATCAAGGAGGTAGTAATTATAATACTTGAAAATTAGGGAAATCAAAGGAGTAAAAGAAAGATAGAAATGCGCTATCACTGATTGAGTCTGGAGAAATGCCCAAAATAACTGTTTCATACTTGCCCAGAGAGCTCATACTGGCAAGTGTAATACAAACCCATATACCCACAGCAAGTTGCCCCGGTTCTCCAACACATAAAAGGGCACGAAGCTAAACACTTATGCTGCCTCAGAAAAGTTCTGTTAACTTCAAACTATTTGCTCTCTACTGAGTAGAGAAGCATTCAAATTAACAAATTCATATAGTTATATCACTGTCTGTTCAATAGATAAGTTCATTTTTGTTTTCCTCACTTAACTTACTGTAGAATTCTGGTTAGAGCTGACACTGACAGTGTCCTCTTGCATGCAGATAAGTTACTAAGCTAAACAAAAATGAAATACAATCTGCAATATTACTTTTTTTCCTTTTCTTTTTTTTTTTTTTTTTAAATACGGGGTTTCACCATGTTGATCTGGCTGGTCTTGAACTCCCGATCTCAGGTGATCTGACCGCCTTGGCCTCCAGAGTGCTTGGATTACAGGCGTGAGCCACCACTCCCGGCCCTGCAATCTTACTTTTATGAAAATTTTAAAAGATGCACAGGCATTCTTGTATGTAGTTCTTTCACTATCATCACTGAAATGTTTCATTTTAGAAAACAATTGGCCAATCCTTAAAAATGAATTTTCTCAACAGGCAGCAGGTAGTTGGGGGAGGAAAAAGTTTAGGAAAAAAGTTAATTCTTCTGGAAAATTGAGGCAAACCCTCCAAAGAACATTTCTAAAACCACTAGAAACACGTACTTAACTTTTTTTCCCCTCCTCATGGGACTAACATTATGAGAGACCATCATCTCACAGAGAGGCTCTCAGATGGCCACTGAATGGCTCTGACGGCTGGACAACATGGTTGTATCTCCTCCCCCTCCTGTGAATGCCACATGCACTGCTTACTGCCTCAGCCTTATTTTTACACACAATTATATGAGAAATGCCCAGCTGGCAACCAAGTACCTCAATTACAGGGAATTCTCATTCTCTTTCACGTTTGTTCCTGTGCTCCAACTCTTTTCTAAACTACCAATGCTGAGATTTCTACAGAGTCACAAAATAAAGCCCCACCTATTTTGAGTGCCATGAGGAACTTGTTCCATGGACAACATGCCATCGGACCAGGAACCCAGTTGGTTAGATGATGCTGCCTGGCCATAGGGATTAGCCCCTATTCCCATGGGGATTTCACCAGGCCCTGGGGAGCAAAAAGAAAGCACATATTCTCAAATAAGAACAAAAGTTATCCTGAAACATTTGATTTTCTTTTCACATAAAGGGGGAAAGAGGGAGACTTACTCATTTGAAGCATCTGCTGTTGCTGTGGCTGCAACATTGGTCTCGCACCTGGTATGCTATTAGACCGAAGAGGCAACGTGGGCACAGAGCCACCCAGTGCCGCTCTGGGTAAAGACGTATTATAATCCCCTCCTGGTCTTCCCACGGAATTTGAATTCATAGGTTCCATTCTGCTGGCCTTTGAGTTTGGTAAGCCCCAGTCTCCTGAGGAAGGAGTCTGAGTCACAGTCACATTTCTGTTTGGTCCACCTAAAACAGGTAGAGATACTTAGGTCTTTTCCATATTATAATGAAATCCTTCTTATACCATGTAAGTACAGCCATTACACACAATATCAGCCTTGACAAAACAGCACTCTGTCATGGTAAGAGAAGGGCTAGCCAACTGTGGAGACACAGGCCACTATTCCCACGTATTCAACAGGTTGGAAAATGTCATAGACCAAAAGACTCTTCAAGAGTTTACATAACCAAGACATAGAATAAAAGGCTGGAAAATGTCATAAACCAAGACCCTTCAAGAGTTTACATAACCAAGACATAGAATAAATGAAGGATATTCATGGAAGAAACAGGTTATTCAAAAAGTTATTATTAACTCCCAATTACTTAGATGGCTTTAAGTATTTTAAATATGCCTTTCCAAAAATAACTCATAAACACTAATTAGAAACAACATACCCATACTTGAGCCATAATTTTCCTGACTATCCATCATTCTTGGATTCCCACCCAACATGGGTTGCTTTGGTAACATGGGGAAAGCACTGATATTTTTTACAGGAGGACTTGAGCCAACAGAAACAGGGCTATCCAGAGACACTGCTCGGTTACATGGAGGACGAACAGACGGCACAGACTGTGGACTTTTCAAACCTGTTGAAAACACAATGCAAAAATATTCCTTGGTGATTTAATACATAAATAATCAAGTACAAAACACAAATACTACCACTATCCATCCAAGAATGTCTTTCTTACAAAAACAAACACTGTCTTCCTTTACAAAATAGGTACCAGCCCCCATCTCCCACCCTCCCAAAAAAGGTCTCATATTCCAGATAAATTAGAAACAAAAATCTCTGTGTTGGCTGAAGTACTGAGAACTCTTCTGTAGCCTGACATGGTCACTGATATTCTGCTTCACTTAATATTGAAAAATTCACAAATGCTCCAAACTCCTGAAGGTTCTTATATATTTGCTTATTAAGTATATTGTTTATAATTTTACAATAAACTTAACCAGATAAGTTGCCTTCTGATCAAAAAGAAATAAAATTCCCTTCTAACCTTCCTTTTTTCCCCCCACTCTACTCCAGCTTAGGAAATAATGCCACTGAAAATGAACAATGACCATTCTGAATAACTGTGAATCCTGCCTTTTCAATTGATACACACATCTTTTTTTTTTTTTTCCCTCGAGACGGAGTCTCGCTCTGTCACTCAGGCTGGAGTGCGGTGGCACGATCTTGGCTCACTGCAACCTCCACCTCCCAGGTTTAAGTGATTCTCCTGCCTTAGCCTCCGGAGTAGCTGGGGCCACAGGTGTGGGCCACCGCATCCGGCCAACCTTTGTTAAATTAATGACGTAAATACACAGCAACAGGAGAGGGGCTAGATAAGAACCAGCAAACACCAAAGAAGAAAACCCTCTTAATTAAGTGACAAGATTCTGTTAAGAACCAATGGACAGGTTTTAATTATAGTTTGAGTTGCCTTTTTTTTTTTCCTTGAGACATCTCACTCTGTCGCCAGGATGGAGTGCAGTGGCGCGATCTTGGCTCACTACAACCTCCACCTCCCGGGTTCAGGAGATTCCCCTGCCTCAGCCTCCCGGGTAGCTGGGACTACAGGTGCACAACAACACACCCTGCTAATTTTTGTATTTTTAGTAGAGACGGTGTTTCAGTATGTTGGCCAGGATGGTCTCAATCTCTTGACCTCATGATCTGCCTGCCTTGGCCTCCCGAAGTGCCGGGATTATAGGCATGAGCCACCACACCCGGCTGGGTTGCTTTTTAATCCAATTCTCTGTGACTAAGAAAAATATATGCCCTAGTACCTACTCTACTCATCTGGAACAATCAAAGATGAACATTTTTCTATAAGTGCTATGATTACTGGTATATTAGTTAGAAAAGGGAAATTTATTTAAAAGTAATTTTTTAAAAACAGGAAAATGTCGGCTGGGAGTGGTGGCTCACGTCTGTAATCCCAGTACTTCGGGAGGCCGAGGCAGGTGGATCATGAGGTCAGGAGTTCAAAACCAGCCTGGCCAACATGGTGAAACACCACTACTAAAAATACAAAAATTAGCCAGGTGTGGTGGTGTGTGTCTGTAGTCCCAGCCACTAGGGAGGCTGACACAAAAGAATCCCTTAAACCTAGGAGGAGGTTGCAGTGAGCTGAGATCATGCCACTGCACTCCAGCCTGGGTGACAGAGTGAGACTCTGTCTCAAAAAAAATAAATAAATAAACAGGAAAATGTCCAAAAAGCTTTCTAAAGCACATGCAATATAAATTAGTGTAGAAAACAGAGGCAGAATATATGTTCTGAAGTTACAAATGCTATTTATATCCTGGTCTCAGTGTAAGAGTGTTTACGAGTATGCAGAAAAGTTTCAAAGGCAGCAAAAACAAAACCTAGTTCTTCCTTACCCAGAGAATTCGTTCCTTGAAACATCTGTTGCTTGGTTCCCAGATGACTACCATTTGTGGATACAGAATTATTATAAAAGTCAGAACTAGTCAGATCACCAAGAATAGCATCTAGATTATCCAAGTCTCCAGATCCCTGAAAATTAAAGTTTTAAAAATTAACCTGTATACATTATCAGACACACAGGTATAAATATACCCATAAGAAAAAAACTACATATGAACAGAAGTAAAATACAAAAATTACCTACAAAGATAATGGCCAATTTAAAGATCAGTTTATGATGACCCCCATCTCTAATCTTCCTCCTTACAAGTACAAATAGTTTAAACTACTGAGATTAAATCGCTAGATTTAGTCCTTTCCAAGGGGCATTTTTAAAATTTACACAAGACATTTAATTCTCAAACTGCAGAATATTTTGCAGGTAACATTAGTCACTAGCAGTCAGTGCCTTGATAATTAGCTAACAGATATCTGCATCTACAAATACCTTCTGAAAACAAGTGTGTTAATTAATAAAAGGGGCAAGCTGAGATATTCACAGGCATGCTCTAAAAGGGCTTTGGTCAATAAATGTGGCTAACACTAGGTTAAGCCCAATCATAACTTTAAGCCTTTCATTTGCTCAGGTGCATATTAAGTATCTCCTAGAAGTTTGCGAAGTGCTTATACAGAATGTCATCTTGTACATGAAATTTGATCTTACCTTACAATCAAAATTATGTTGCTTAATACAAGTTTTTTTTTTCATGATTACTTCTACCATTCTCTTAATGACCCAGTGTGCCCATTCCAGCAATAAACACCTCCATAAAAAATTTCAAATTGGCTACTACAGAGTTATAGTCACATTCTAAAACATACACATCTGTTATTTCCAAATTAAATCATAATACATTTTACTGGTGCCCAAAATAATTATAAAGAAATGACAGCTAAAGATTTGACTTCCTTTAAATAAACCTAATATGGAAGAATTTGTATATCACACATTATCTTTCTAACACAGAAAAAAGATGAAATATAATGACTAAGCTGAAACACACAGAAAACAAATTACCTCTTCACTGGTTTCTGTCTTAATTTTAGGGTCTTTCTCTTGACTTGAGCTAGGAATGGTAGAGCTGGTACACTGACTCATTTTATTATCCACTCCTTCTACTTGGGGCTGTAGTTCTTTAGAGAGTGCATCACTAGGATCATCCCTGTCCAGCAGGTATCTAAGAAGTGCATTATTCTCCTTCTTTTTAGGACTCAGTTGCTCCTGCTTGACGACATTTCCGTCCCCACAAGAAGTTATACTGCTAGTGTCTTTCCCAGTGGCTTCTGCAGTAATCTTGGCTACTTCAGCTGGTGAATTCCCATTCTGCAGCAACTTGTGCAAAATCCGGTGCTTCTCTTGTAACAGTGACCCATGCACACTGGATGTGGACGATACTCCTCCAGATGTTGAGGAGGAGACACCAGACGGGCTGGTGACACTAACAGAAGATTCTTTACAACTTGAATCTAGGGGGGAGTTGGTCAAAGAGGAATGACCCCGGTCATCAGATGAACAAGTAAGTAACTGCAGTAATTTTTTATGACCTTTGCTTTCCAAAGGACCCCTTTGATTCTCTGACCCCTCAACACTACTCTCCTTACTTTCTTTGTCACTGAGGTGATCTCTGCTATTTGACTGACACATTGAACTCTCCACTGGATTTTGGTCACAATAAAAGCCCAGGGGACTCTTGGAATCTTGACTGCTTACTTTACTTGGCTGGGTTATATTCATATTGGGAGAATTATCCAATTTAGGGCCTGGTGATGACAGAGTAGATAAAAGAGAAGTCCCCACACCCTCACTGATGGCTTGCAGGGCACTGAGAGAGCTGCTGGAAAAGTTGTGGCTCCCAGTATTGCCAGAAGATCCCATGGGAGAGTGCACACCTGAATTGGAAAAAATTTAGGAAAAGAATTAGACTACCAGACACTGTAACAAAATACAACCTAATTCTTCAAAGTTTCTATTCATCTGTTTTAGAACAGAAACTTTGAAGAAGTTTATTTCTTTATATTCTTATTCTTTATAAGAATTACAGTAGGATGGAAAGAAGAATTACTTTAAAAGAAAAAAATAAAAGGAAATGTCAACACAAATACCTGCAACAGGAGAAAATTGATGTGAGGCCATCTTTGGACTCCCACGATTACGAGGAGAAATCATGATATTCTGCTGGCTGGGGGCAAGACCAGGACTCCCATGTGGGGGGCTACTCATGTTGAGCCCATAGTTGTTGTTCTGGTAGGAAGATGGTGATTGCATGCCTGGCACAGAGGTCATTGAAGCTATGTTACTGGAACCCCCGTACCTAGCTCCACTCATCTGCCCTGTGGTGCTAGGGTCTGCCAAGCCATAGACCCTGCTGTTTGGCATCTGTAAACCTTGGTTTGGCGACATACTCATGCCGCCTACCGAACTGTTGCATCCAGCCATAGGTGGTCTAATCCCTTGTCCAACAGGATTTGGGTTTGGTCTATATCCATTCTGTTCTCTGCAAAACAAATATCAAACATTTACTAAAAAATTATAAGCATGCATGAAAGCCTTGAATCAGATTTAAAATAAAATAAAATTTTTTAAAAACGGCCAGCCACAGTGGCTCACACCTATATTCCCAGCACTTTGGGAAGTCAACACAGGAGGATCACTTGAGCTCAGGAGTTAAGAGAGCAGCCTGGGCAACACAGCAAGATCCTATTGCTAAAAAAAATTTAAAACTTAGCCAGGCATGGTGACACACATCTGTAGTCCTAGCTACTCAGGAGGCTGCGGTGAAGGATTGCCCGAGCCCAGGAATTCGAGGCTGCAGTGAGCTGGGATGGCACCACTGCACTCCAGCCTGGGTGACAGATCAAGACCCTGTCTCTATTAAAAAAAAAAAAAAAAAGAAAAAGGGATGAATTAACCACCCTGGAACTTAACTTTTTAGGCAGCATTCCAATACCTAGTGACAATTCCAATCTGCATATTGATCAATTATTTACCTAATAACATATTTTTCAGTAAGCCACAGAATCTGTATGAGTGAGACCACTGTAATATTATGAAAAACCAACAGTTTGGTTAACTGGAGAATCAGGAGGGCTTTATTAGAGTTGCCACATATCTAGGGCTTCACCTGGAGGTACCTGCAAATTACTCAAGATAATTAATGGGTGAAGAGCCTCCCCTTCATGAGTTTCTTATTTGCCACTACCAACACCAACAGTAACTACCTTTAAAGTGTACCCTCAAATTTTAAATTCAGTCCCCAAAGCAATAGGCATCATCAGAAATGAAAGGTAAGACATGTAATCAGATTTTATATGCTCTTTTATCCAACCATTAGCCTTCCCATCCCCTAGCTTTCCTGTAAAGTATTTAATAATCACTTTCACATAAAAATACAACCTTAAACATATCATAATCCAGGAATCTAAACTCATTTCATCAAACCCAGTAACCTTCCTGCGTTTTGTCTCATTATTTTGTCCCTTCCCTTTTTACTTTAATAATAAAGCATTATGAGAACACTGCTGCATTCAGTATTAGAATACACAGTAATCTATCATTACCTCTGAAGAAAGTGGGTTGAGACAAAGCCATGTCGATCATTTGTTAAGGGATTTCGGAAGAGTTTGCTTTTTGTCTGTGCAGTCACTATAGTTCCATCAGCCAATGAGAATCGATATACTGGGGTTTCTGCATGGCCATTAAGATAAGCTGTTGGGGAAAAGATCCCATCACTAGTAACTACAGTCAGCAAAACAAATATATATAGGAGGCATTAGGAAATATACTTCAAGTACATTTCTAAAAATCCAAGGAAAGACTGGATCTGCACCAAAATTATGAACAGGGTAAAATAAGAACACTCAGGAATCATTTTCCTACCCCACACTGACAAAACAGCAACTACACTCATGTGTATACCAAACATAATGACAAACAAGATCAAGAATAAACTCCAAAACCAGGTATGGTGGCGTGCACCTGCAGCCCCAGCTACTCAGAAGCTGAGGCAGAAGGATCACTTAAACCCAGGAGTTTGAGTCCAGCCTGGGCAACATAGCAAAGCCCTGTCTCTAAAGAATAAAATAAAACAAAAAGACAAAAAGAATCAACTCTTAAAATTCTTTACCTTCTTGATAGTGACGTTTCTGGGACCATGACTGCCCATCATTTAGACTAAAAAATCTCTGAATACACCTTCGGATTATATCTTCAAAGCCAGGCCTCATGGAGGATCTCAGTGAATTTGTATCTATATTGACAACCTTTCCTATTAAACAGAAAAAGGAAAAAAGATCTATATCCAGCCCACAAGTATTTACTGGCTGCCTACACATGGCTTAGCACTAGAAAATAAAATAAAAAATATTAAGTCTTTGCCCCACCTTCTCTGATCCAAATTTCTACTATACTCAAAGCTTTTCTCCTTAAGGACATAGTACCACAGGATTCTCCCCACGTGTTCTGCTACGGAGCATAATAATAAATTTGGTCTTTGTCCAGATTTCTAGCACAGAGCTCCTATCTAAAATCCTCAGAATTTCCTGAGTAATAAAAGTATCTTCAAGTTATTCATAAAGAGCCCCTCTGGAACGAACCTCAATTTGTATCAAGGAGGTGACTTAGGGTGGGGCCTCTAGATCACCTCAGGATGGAGCTGGCAATCAGAAAGACCAAGTAATAAAAGAATTAAAACTTTCTGTTAGTAGTTCCACCTACTAACCTTCAGGAATGGGGGGGTTGGGTGGAGAAAAGAGCGCCTGGTGATTAAAGTCTATAAAAAATTATTGGCCAGGTGTGGTGGATCACATCTGTAATCCCAGCACTTTGGGAGGCCAAGGAAGGCAGATCACAAGGTCAAGAGATCGAGACCAGCCTGGCCAACATGGTGAAACCCTGTCTTTACTAAAAAATACAAAAATTAGCTGGGCATGATTGGTGGTACATGCCTGTAATCCCAGCTACTCGAAAGGCTGAGGCAGGAGAATCACTTGAACCCGGGAGGCAGTTGCAGTAAGCAGCGATTGTGCCACTGCACTGTAACACCTATGAGGAAAACTGTTTGTTCAAAGAGATTCTATCCCTACAACGATGAAGCAAGAGAAAATACCTGCTTAAAGAGCTAACAGGGACAATTGTTTGCATCTGAGAGACGATTGCATTTTTGAAAACTTAATACCCAAACTTGGAGGGTTAACCAAATACTCATTTCCTCAATGCTGGAAGCTTCTGACAACTTTTGCTTAATATCAAATACAGCTGAGACACAAACACATACTCAAAAATACTATGAAATTAAAGGTTTCATGACAACAGATGGTCCTTAAAAAATGTCTAGGCCTTTTCACTCTAAGCAGCACTAGGGTGGTTTGCAAAAACAAGTGCCTTACAAAAAGTGGCAGAAGGGGAGCAAAGAAGAAAGTGGCTGATTCATTTTCTAAAAAAGATTGGTATGATGTGAAAGCACTAGCTATGTTTAACGGGTAACAAACTAGTCAAAAGGGCTCAAGGAACCAAAACTGCATCTTATGGCCTAAAGAATTGTGTTTTTGAAATGAAACTTGCTGATCTGCAGAATGATGAAACTGCCCCTTGGAAAATTCAGACTAATTACTGAGGATGTCCAGGTCAAAAACTATGTGACCAGCTTCCATGGCTGGTCTTGGATCAGCTCCCAAGCCTTTTCTATGTCTTTGAACACAGATAGAATGATCCAACCCATGGAAGCTGGTCACATAGTTTTTGACCTGGACATCCTCAGTAATCTTTTCTGTGACAAAATATACTCCACGGTTAAACGTAGCAGACTATGAAGCTCCTGCTGATGTCAAGATTGCTAATAGTTATCTGTTTTATCTGTTTTGTGTAGATTTTACTAAGAAATGCAATAATCAGATCTGGGCAATCTCTTATGCTCAGCACCAGCAGATATGCCAAATCTGATGATAATGGAAGTTATGACACAAGAGGGACAGACAAATCGGTTGAAAGAAGTGGGCAACAAACTGATTCTAGAGAAATTAGGAAAGACACAGAAAAGCTTGTCCACTTATCTATCCTTTCTATGACATATTCATTAGAAAAAGTAAAAATACTGAAGAAAACCAAGTTTGGTTTGGGAAAATTCATGGGGCTTCACAGTGAAAGGTAATTCTGGAAAAATGCTGAAGATTTGAAAGGCGCTAATATTGAATAAGCTGATGAAGATAAACCACCAGTCCAATAATCTGTTTAAAATTCAGAATTTTAATGGTGACCAAAAATCTTATTAATGACGGAAAGAGGCTAGGGAAAAGGGACAAATGCATTCCAGACAAGAGTAAATACCTGTGCATTCGTGCCCAAAATAGAGCAGACTTGTCCTCAACCACCTCCCCTGTGTTTAGCCCTGGACCACATGACAAATACAAAATAGATGTTCATAAAAAGTTTATTAAATGAAACACATCAGGGAAAAAGGATAAAATATCTCCAGAGGTCAAAAAAAAGTATTGTGTTGAGTGCAATAAGCCTCCTATAAAACAAGAGACACCCGCTGGAAGGCATTAACTATAACTACGGTAAGTAAGATCTCAGTTTTAAATGATATTAATCACACAAAGCATTTGATTTTTCTTGCTTGGTCATTTTTTTCTTTATCATGTCCTGTTTTCTTTCATGGTTGGTAATTTTTTAATTTTGTAATAAACATGTATTGCTTATATGTACACTGATGAGATAATTTTCAATGATGCTACTTGCTAAACTGCTTCAAGATATTTTATTTAGTATTTTCAGTAACAAATGTAAAACATGGCTATTCAAGGAGAAAATTAACACTGCCAAACCATAAGAAGTGCAGAGAAAAACCCACTCTAAAACGATAAAATAATATATAAAAATTGCTATCACTATGCTTATCTGAAGGTGAGCAAATGGAGAAAATGTTCAAATATAAAGTAATATCCAACAGCGTACACAGACTATACACTGAATTGTCAAAATAATTCTTCACTACATTTTATTCTGTGAAAATTAATCTCAAAAAGCCTGAAGATAGGTTACTGAGGATGGCACAAAATGGCTGAAGATAGCAATATGTCTTTAAAAATATTATGTATATTAGATATACATATTACAAACATACACATGTATATGTAATAGCTACAGCTATGTTTTATGTTTATGTAAACCTATTCCATTTTGTATCACTTTTTAAAGGTCCATATTGTAAAATTAGTGTTATACAAAGCAAAGAATACAGGCTAAGTCAGACTGACTTAGCTATAAATTTTATTAGCCATGATCTTGGACAATAACCCAATCTCTGTCACCAATCCTCTGTTCTTTATCTCTGAGATGGGGCATATATGACAAACCCTTGGCATACCCATTTACAGTTAGATGACCATAAAAGTAACCCTGAAGGTAAATAAAAATAATATCGCCACAGTGTTTAACTTCATTAATGCATTTTATCAACCACGATGTCTTTAATTTTTTATTTCTATGATTAAAAAGTAGCAGACCAAGACTGAAACTCAGGTTGATGTCAAGAATTACTCCTAGCCAGGTACAATGGCTCACGACTGTAAGCCCAGCCATTTGGGAGGCCAACATAGGTGGATCACTTGAGGTCAGGAGTTCAAGACCAGCCTGGCCTACATGGTGAAACCTCGCCTATCCTAAAATTACAAAAATTAACCAGGCAAAGCACACGCCTGTCATCCTTGCTCGGGAGGCTGATGCAGGAAAATCACTTGAACCCAAGAAGTGGAGGTCACAGTGAGCCAAGACTGCAACACTGCACTCCTGCACTCCAGCCTGGGTGAGAGAGCAAGACTCAATCTCAAAACAAAACAAAAACAAACAAGAAAAAAAAACTCTCAATAATTCTTATTACCTGTGTTTTTTTTCACACGTTTCTTTACGATAAATGGGCTTAAAGAAATGCTAAATTCTGACACAAAGTCCCAGGTATCCTTAAACTTGTTTTTTTGACTTATTTGGGGGATTTAAGGTGCCAAACATACCCAGCTCAAATGCCAAGAGTTTTAGTGAAATTCTTTTAGGGTTGCATAAGAAACATGAAAAATGATACACATAAAGCACTCACTACAATAGGTAAACATTTCTATGATAGCACAAATTAAAAATAGTTAACATTTACAAAAATTTCCAAAATAAAAATGTATGTACACACATACACACGCACACGATTTTACCTGAAAGATCATGTCTGGTAATAAAGCTCTCAGGGTTTGATGAATATACTCTTTCTCCTGTAGTAATGCGGCGTGCCACACAGATCATGCAAGATTGCAAATCTACAATAAAAAATTCAGCCTGGTAAGGATTATACTTAACTTTTGGATATGTATTTTCAATTGGCAAGCACGGACATAGAATTCAGTAAGAAGAGTTGCAACAACGTAAGTTACAAAACTACAAGTATGGCCTCTATTTGTTTCATGAACATCACAAACATATGACAGCTCTTACCTTCCCCTTCCTCTATCATAGCTCGTGGCTGAGACAGGGCAAAGCACTGCATTGTTTCATATCTCTGGCGCATTTCAGGACTGGTGTTTATGTCTTCCAGAATATCATGTGTTTTCATCAACATACGGCAATTGAATGTATGGCTTTTTTGTCTCTGGGTCTCATTTGTCCAGGAAACTCCATTAACTTTGGAAAACAAATTGAAATGACATTTTGAAAAGCTGGTAACTCAGTCTATGACCATCATCAAGAATTCGAGATGCATTTTCTCATTATGCATGTTTTCCATAGTTATATCTATACTAACACTTCAGGCTGGCAATATACAAAACATGTGAATAATTTCAACTTTAACAGAAATCTTACCTTATATTTTGTAACTATACACACACACACACACACACACACACAAACACACATATATGCCTCTTAAAATGTATACCAAATTATTAATTCACTGACTCCATATTTGAAAATTTTGCTATTAAATCACATACCTTTCTATGCTCATTTTATCACTTGACTTCCTAAAAAATACATTCAATTTCCTAAGAAATGATCAAGGAAAAAAAATTAGCCTATTAGAAAATAAACATTAAAAGCCTACCTGTAGATTTTGGTAAATTTTTAAGAAAATCCTTTCTGTCTTCTTCATGTAAGATATTGTAAACACTTGTGTTAACCAGGTCCTCTTGCTTATATTGCAGGTACTGTGTGACATTTTCTGACACAAATACAATGTTTCCATCTCTATTCACCACAAACAGGAAACCATCCAATGCCTAAAATAACATATATTAATATAGGCTGTTATGGACTGAATTGTATCCCCCTCCTCGTAATTCTTAAATTGAAACTCTAAACATCAATGTAACTGTATTTAGAAACAAGACCTTCAAGGAGATAAAGATAAATGAGGTCATAAGGGTGGGGACCCTAATCCAATATGACTGGGACCCTATAAGGGTAGAGGAAGACACCAGGTATGTGCATGCACAGAAAAGGCCACGGGAGAACACTGTGACAAGGAGAATCCAATCCTGCCAAAACCTTGATCCTGAACTTCCAGCCTCCAAAACTGTAAGAAATAAATTTCTCTGGTTTAACCTACCCAGTCTGCGGTATTTTGTTATAGCAGCATCAGCAAACAGCAGCCACAGGAGTAAGTACAATGTGTAAAAACTACTGCTGACTTAACTACTGCAAACAACTATAAGCCACCATTACTACATGCCTTATTAATAAGAAGAACTGGGGGTGGGGGAGTGTACACATAAATGTGTTCAGCATGAAATCTGAATTAATGCCTAATTTTTAAAGAATTATATCTTCAAGTGAGCTTTTAAAAATGAGAAAAGCATCCTTAGCTCTTCCCATTTTCCCATTTGATGCCAAGTCAAGCTACAGAAACTGCTATACTATTCCTTAATGAGATTTTATAAAGAGGAATTTCAAAACTGATAAACTAAAAGTAGTTAGAACAAACTACCTGAAACAAAAAGAAGTTGACAAGTCACCTTTATGAAGACTTTCAGCCCCCAAACAAATACAATGCACATTTGTTTTCCCTGAGACAGAGTTTCATTCTTGCCTGGGCTGGAGTACAATGGCAGGATCTCAGCTCACTGCAACTTCCACCTCCCGGGTTCAAGTGATTCTCCTGCCTCAGCCTCCCAAGTAGCTAGCACTACAGGCGCACACCACCACACTCAGCTAATTTTATACGATGCCCATTTTTAAGTCTTAACAATTCCTCAGGAATAAAAAACTGTAGCGTGCCATATGATCAATCAAAAAAAATTTTTTTTAATATGATCATGCAAAAATTCACCAAAAAATGTCTGAACCAAAATATGCAGTCATCATATCCTAGTATCTATGGAAGATGGGTTCCAAGACCTCCCAAAGACAGCAAAATCCAAGGATGCTAAAGTCCTCATATAAAACAGTATATTTGCATATAACCTATGCATATATTCTAATACACTTTAAATCATCTCTAGATTACTTATAATACCTAATACAATGTAAATGCTATAAAAAGTCATCACACTGAAGTATTTTTATTGTCCTAACATTATTTTTTATTTCTTCCCCCAGCCCCCAAATTTGTAGTGCAAAACCCATGGACATTAAGGGCCATTTGTACCCAAATATCTCTGTGAAATTATAGGTTACCTTTCTTTCCTGCTTCTTTGTATTTCTATGTTTATATACGTGTGGTTTCTCAGTTTGCAACTATATTTGTACTAGAGGGGCAAGGCTTCCTGATTTATGTATATTGTAAATATAAGAGCATTTTACCATCATATTCAGAATACTGAATTGTCTCAAAGAAAGCAATGTTTTCTTTTTGTTCTCACTTCCTAACCAAAATTTCATTTTTTGTAACTTTATAATAAACACAAAGGCAACACAGCTTACTGGAGAGTTAAAATCGTTACACTTGCCTGAAGTAAAAGTGGTCCTAAAGAGTCTTTATCAATAACTCCCTGCCCTGTAGAAGACACATCAGCTTTCTGAACATCATCATCACTGGAAATAGTTTTTCCTGAAAAGACAGAAGGCAGTACAACAAATAACACATGTATCAGTTATAGACTAAATCACCTTCAAATAGTCCCCAGACTAGACATAAAGATACATACACACGTGCCCATATATACATACAAAAGTTTCTTCATTAGAAAATGATGCCACAATTTTATAACATCAAAACTAAACTTCATAGTTACCCAGGAAGGCAGAAGATACCTGAATTGTTTCACTTCTAAATGCACTATCCACAGCTTCCTGAAAGGGAACTCTCAAATGACAGGGGCAAGGTGGAACAACACTAGCGTTTTCCAATTGTCTGTTAACCGTTTCTAAAGGGTATAACTAGAGGTCCGGCATGGTGGCTCATGCCTGTAATCCCAGCACTTTGAGAGGCTGAGGCAGGCGGATCACCTGAGGTCAGGAGTTTCGCCTGGCCAACATGGCAAAACCCTGTCTCTACTAAAAACACAAAAATTAGCTGGGCGTGGTGGCAAGTGCCTGTAATTCTCGATACTCCAGAGGCTGGGGCAGGAGAATTTCTTGAACCAGGGAGGCAGAGGTTGCAGTGAGCCAAGATTGCACCACTGCACTCCAGCCTGGCTGACAAAGCAAGACACCATCTCAAAATAATCAAATGCACAACTGGTCAACATGCCTGTCTATTCCCATACTTGCTAGCCTCCATCAGTTGTAATCCCTACCCAAACAAAGGAACAAAAAGGCAATATAGGAGCAAGTTCCTTCTAAAACAGGGGTCCGCAACCCCCCAGGCCACAGACCAAAATCAGTCTGTGGCCTGTTAGGAACAGGGTCACACAGCAGGAGGTCAGCAGCGGGCAAGTGAGCAAAGCTTCATCTGCATTTACAACAGCCCTTCCCCATCACTCACATTACCACCTGAGTTCCATCTCCTGTCAGATCAGAAGTAGCATTAGATTCTCACAGATGTGCAGACCCTAGTGGCAACTGCACATGCGAGGAATCTCGGTTGTATGCTCCTTAAGATTTTCTAATGTTTGATGATCTGTCACTTTCTCCCATCACCCCCCAGATAGACCTGTCTAGGTACAGGAAAACATGCTCAGGGCTCCCACTGATTCTTCATTATGGTGAGTTGTATAATTATTTCATGTTACAATGTAATAATAATAGAAATAAAGTACACCATAAATGTAATGTGCTTGAATCATCCTGAAATCATCCCCCCTACCAGGTCCATGGAAAAACTGTCTTCCACAAAACCAGTCCCCAGTGCCAAAATGGCTGGGGACCACCACTGTTCTAAAAGACATGAGTGTTTTTTTTACCTTGCTCTTTTATTTGACGTATCTGTCTTACTGTTTCCTTTAAAATTGCACATTTATCTGGTTTGACATTGAAATTGTCAATATCGCTAAGATTAGCAGATATCAGCTCAGCCAATTCTTCAATATATTTACTCTCCTGCTCCCGTCTCCGCTTTTCACCACTGCAAATAAGACTAAGGGAAAAGGGGTAGAGAAGGGGAAAAGGAGACATGATATACATATCACAAAAGAGCTGTCAGTGGAATCAGCCCCTATTGTTACTTATAGTGTAACTATAAGAAAGTAACACAATTACTTTTTTTTTTTTTTTCCATTGGGAGTTTCCCTCTTGTTGCCCAGGTTGGAGTACAATGGCCGATCTCAACTCAGGACAACCTCTGCCTCCCACATTCAGGCGATTCTCCTGCCTTAGCTTCCTGAGTAGCTGTGATTACAGGTGTGCACCACCATGCCTTGCTAATTTTTGCATTTTTAGTAGAGACAGATTTCACCATGTTGGTCACACTGGTCTTGAACTCCTGATCTCAGGTGATCCACCTGCCTGGGCTTCCCAAAGTGCTGGGATTATAGGCGTGAGCCACTAGGCCCAGCCTATTACGTTCATACGTAAACAATAGAAACTAAGGAAATGCTGTCTTGGAGAAGTAGTACAACATGATAGAGATTCATGTAAACCTAAATTCAGTTCCACCGTTGTTAGATAAGTCGCCTTGGGCACAGTTAGCCTCAGTTCCTTCATCTAGAAAACAGATAAATCAGGCAGGCACAGTGGCTCACATCTGTAATCCCAGCATTTTGGGAGGCCAAGGCAGGCAAATCACCTGAGGTCCAGACTTTGAGACCAGCCTGACCGACAAGGAGAAACCCTGTTTCTACTAAAAATACAAAATTAGACAGGCGTCGTGGTGAATGCCTGTAATCCCAGCTACTCGGGAGGCTGAGGCAGAAGAATCACTTGAACCCGGGAGATGGAGGTTGTGGTGAGTCGAGATTGCGCCATTGCACTCCAGCCTGGGCAACAAGAGCGAAACTCCGTTTAAAAAAAAAAAAAAAAAAGAAGAAAAAGAAAATAGAGATAAATCATCTTTACCTCTTAAAGATAATAAAACTAACAAGAACAAAATCAGCGGTAGCTACTTATTAATGATGAGGTTTTATTAATTGTAGTTTGTTATTTATCAACTATCACATTAAACCTCAATTGACACTGACTTTGGTAAATACTTTAAAAGCTATGTAGTGTTGTACAGCTTACATTATTTTGTTTCTAATTTTTAACCTTCTCATTTCACTTAGCAAAAAAAGGATGCAGCCTCACAAGTAATAAATATCAACTTATTCTTATTCTTAAACTCACTCTTAAAAGATACCAAAGATGGCTGGGCGTGGTGGCTCACTCCTGTAATCTCAGCACTTTGGGAGGCGGAGGAGGGTGGATCACTGGAGGTCAGGAGTTCGAGACCAGCCTGACCAACATGAAGAAATCCCGTCTCTACTAAAAATACAAAATTAGCCGGGCATCGTGGCACATGCCTGCAATCTCAGCTACTCGGGAGGCTAAGTCAGGAGAATCCCTTGAACCTGGGAGGCAGAGGTTGCAGTGAGCCAACACTGCACCATTTGCACTCCTGCCTGGGCAGCAAGAGTGAAATTCCATCTCAAAAAAAAAAAAAAAAAGATACCAAAGATTCTTACTTACAATAACAACCTTGGTCATCTATTCGTAACTCCTACTCCACCTTCCATTCAGAAATTCTTATAGTACCATGAATTGTTAACATTCTACCTTCTATCTAAATCAGCAATTAAAAAAAAAAAAAACTTTTATTACATCAAAAAGATATCCGTCTCATCAGTAACACTCTATTTACCACAAAGTCAAATCACAAAAAAATCTAACCAGAGAATATAAATGACAAGAAGTTAAAATGTTATCCTTAAACAAAGGCGGAGAGAGGGGAACAAGTGTGGTAAAGCACCCAGAAATAAATCACCTACCCTTGTCCTGGAGTATCACATGGCAATTTGCGTTTTCGTGCATCAGTGGCCAGTGGATCCAAGTTTTCTCCTAATCCACTCATCTTGAATATACATTAGCAACTAAGAAAGAGTAAATAGAAATAAGATGAGCACTAAAACATACACATGACTCTATGAAACTGTTGTATGACTGAATGACTGCCTCTTGTAATTCAGAACTACTTTCTCTAAACAGATAACTCTCAATATTCTTTTTCATAAATGACTACACTGAAAACAACCTCGGATTTCTTATGCTAATATAGTTATGCAGAACATATGTACAACTCCAAGACAGAAATGTTCCTCAAATCCTACTAAAAATGTGTGTCTTGCAGTGTGTGGTGGCTCACGCCTATAATCCTAGCACTTCAGGAGACCAAGGCAGGTGGATCACCTGAGGTCAGGAGTTCGGGACCAGCCTGGCCAACATGGTGAAACCTTGACTGGCCAACATGGTAAGACCCTGTCTCTCCTAAAACTACAAAAATTAGCCGGATGTGGTGGCAGGCACCTGTAATCCTAGTTATTTGGAAGACTGAGGCAGGAGAATCACTCGAACGGTGTGGTAGAGGTTGCAGTGAACCAAGATGGCACCACTGCACTCCAGCCTGGGCAACAAGAGTTAGACTCGGTCTAAAAAAAAAAAAAAAAAAAAAAAATTGGTTGATGGAAAAATAATATCAGATTACTCAGTAACAATTTAAGACATCTACTAAGCCTTCATTTACTAAGAATTTTATCTTTACTAAACTTTGGTTTAGGATGACAATGACTGTTGTAAAAAGAATAAAATGTCAACCAATGAAGCATAACAATTCTAAACTATTTTTTGTATATTAAAATGCATCTTGCATTCCAGCTAAACTCTCAGACACACGCTGGAGGACATAAATTTCCACTAGGTGGCAGAATGACACCAAGAAGGAAGACAGATTTATACAAAATGAAAAAATTTACCCAAGATGCTGATCAAACTTCGAATGTGTAGCTTTAAATTTAAAAAATCAAAAGCAAAAAACCCAAAAAGTTAAAAATTTAAAAATCACATGATCATAACATAAATCAGAAAATACAGATTACAACATTGTCTTTACAGCTGCACTAAATAGTATTAATTACCAAGGAAATTCATTCTATAATTTTGGTTGTAAAATGAAAAGACTAAAAAGCTGAGATTATTTAAATATTTGTTTTTTCCCCATGACAAGTTTAAATGAAGGAGAGAAAATGACTTAAAATAACTTTTATTAGTGGCAGCTCACTATTATGACTTTTAAGCACAGTCAGATCACACAATCTCAAGGGTACTGTATTCTCAAATGTGTCAGTGTCATAAAAGACAAAGTCTGTGAACAGTCCAGATTTTAAAAGAAGCTATAACAGAAATGACAACTAAATGCAGTATTTGATCCTAGACTGAATCCTGTACTGGAGGAAAGAAAATGCTATAAAGAATATTATTGGATCAACTGACAAAATTAGAATATGGACAACAGGTAAAAGTATTTACCTTTTACCTAACGTTGTCAATATTCAATCTACTTAACTTGATATATGAGCTACGGTTATTTAAGAGACCAATATACTTAGTATAACACTTGGGGGTGAGAGGCTATTACACATGCAAATTATCCTCAGATGGTTAAGAAAAGTGCATATATAATGAGTGAATGAATAGGCAGGGCAAGGATGACGAAGGGGGTTGACACTACATGAATCCCATTGAAGAGAGAAACTTAAAAACTTGTACTGTTTTCTTGAAACTTTGCTTTAAGTTTAAAATTATCCTCAAAAAAAAGAATTTTAAACTTAACAGTATATTCAGTTTTGATTTTCCAATTTTCAAATTTTAAAAGAGTAGCTCGAGTAATCCAGTGCTTTGGGAGGCTCAGGCAGGAAGATCACTTGACTTTGAGACCAATCTGTGCAACACAGTAACACCCCATCTCTAAAAAATTTTTTTTTTAAATTGGCCAGGCATCATGGTGCACACCTATAGTATTAACTACTTAGGAGTAAAACAGGAGGACTGCTTGAGCCTAGGAGTTTGAGGCTGCAGTGAGTTATGATCACACCAATGCACTCCAGCCTGGGTGACCAAATGAGACTGTCTCTTAAAAACAGTAATGATAATAAATAATGATTAAAAAGAACAGTAATTCCATTCCTTAAGTACAAAAATAGAATAATTCTTGCTATGTCTCTATAATGGGTTTTATATTTTCTTTTACATTTCCTTCAAAGGTTATTTTTAAATTGAA
This sequence comes from Alouatta caraya, assembly GCA_963575295.1. NCBI lineage: Eukaryota > Metazoa > Chordata > Mammalia > Primates > Atelidae > Alouatta > Alouatta caraya. The sequence goes on from CAUYUD010092948.1 coordinate 23,250, forward strand.
TGGCAAACTATCCATTGAGTAAGAACTTTCTTTTTTTTCTTTTTTAAGACAGAGTCTTAGTATGTCATCCAGGATGAAGTATAGTGGCATGATCTTGGCTCACTGCAACCTCTGCTCCCCAGGCTCAAGCAACCCTCCCACCTTAGCATCCCAAGCAGCTGGGACAACAGGTAAGCACCACCACACCCAGCTAATTTTTGTATTTTTTGGAGAGACAGGGTCTCACCATGTTGCCCAGGCTGGTCATCAACTTCTAGGTTCAAGCTACCTGCCTGCCTTGGCCCTCCAAAGTACTGGGATTATAGGTGTAAACCACCACACACAATCTACATTAATTTATTTTAAAGATAGAGGCCGGGCACGGTGGCTCACACCTGTAATCCCAGCACTTTGGGAGGCTGAGGCGGGCGGATCACGAGGTCAAGAGATTGAGACCATCCTGGTCAACATGGTGAAACCCTGTCGCTATTAAAAATGCAAAAATTAGCTGGGCATGGCGGCATGCACCTGTAGTCCCAGTTGCTCAGGAGGCTGAGGCAGGAGGATTACTTGAAACTGGGAGGTGGAGGTTGCGGTGAGCTGAGATCATGCCACTGCACTCCGGCCTGGTGACAGCAACACTCCATCTCAGAAAATAAATATAGAATTTATTCCACATTCTAGATATAATTTTCTTACTTTGGCTTTTGTATATAAACTGAATACCTGAAAATGAATGGAGAATCAATTCAGCAGATAACACTACTTCTTTAATGTGAAATATATAATTTAGCCTATATTCTCAATATTATTTCCATTCTTTGGTGTTAAATATAAGTTGAATACTCAGTACAGAGTAAGGAGCCTACCACATAATAGGTGGTCAATAAATGTCTTGAATAAGTATTGAATAAATATAAAAGCATTATTCAACCTACTAAATCATATTTTAGAAGTTTCCTTTATTCTGATCTATAACAATCATTCAATGCAATCCTACTGCTTTAAACTTTTTAAGAGTTTACTTCTACAGTTGACATACAGTGTTACAATAAATCTGGCAGCATAAATTAAATCAACAGAAAAACTAAGCCATGACAATCTCTTAATATGCAAAAAAAATTAAGCACAAATTATCAGTTTAAACCAGAAATGCACACATATCATTTGTGTTAAGTCAATGTTTATGTGCATATAATGAAACCTAAATATGTCTACGTATGTCCACAGACACATGCAGCTTTTTCTCTTGATCTCGCAAAACAAGATACACTGTACACATAAGCCTGCGCAATCTTCCTGCTATCAAACTTACTCATTCACAGAGTCCAACCTAAGTATCCAAAAATATACTAAAGGAAGGCTGGACACAGTGGCTCATGCCTGTAATCCCAGCACTTTAGGAGGTCAAGGCAGGTGGATCACGTGAGGTTGGGAGTTCGAGACCAGTCTGACCAACATAGGAAACCCCGTCTCTATTAAAAATACAAAATTAGCCAGGTGTGGTGGTACACGCCTGTAATCCCACCTACTCAGGAGGCTGAGGCAGGAGAATCGCTTGAACCCGGGAGGCAGATGTTGCAATGAGCCAAGATTGTGCCATTACATTCCAGCCTGGGCAACAAGAGCGAAACTCCATCCCAATCAATTAATCAATCAATCAATAAGAAAAGAAAAAGAAAAAAGTACCAAGGGAAAATAACTTAAAGTCATGAAAATGGTGTTTGCACAAACATGAAGGTATAATTATATAAGATATAAAATATTTCTTTTTGTTTTGTTTTGCTTTTGAGATGCAGTCTCACTCTGTCACCCAGGCTGGAGTGCAGTGACACAATTTTAGTTCACTGCAAACTCCGCCTCCCGGGTTCAACTGATTCTCCTGCCTCAGCCTCCTGAGTAGCTGGAATTACAGGTATGAGCCACTGTGCCCAGCTAATTTTTGTATTTTCGAGACAGGGTTTCACCATGTTGGCCAGGTTGGTCTCAAACTCCTGACCTCAGCTGATCTGCCCACCTCAGCCTCCCGAAGTGCTGGGATTACAAGCGTGACCCACCATGCCCAGTTTCTATCTTGGTTTTTTAGGAACAGGTTTGACAGATTTGTAGTTCTTACTTAGACATGGACAAACCTGAAGTACATTTACTGTACATCTGTGTAAGACACCACAACGTCTAAGAGTAAATGACAAAGTATTTTACAACAAAAAGCAAAGTAGAGCAAACATCTCCTGAATTTCATTAAACTGACAAAAATGTTCAACATGAGGAATAAAAAACATTTCTGGTCCTCAAAATAATAATTTCAGTATATACAATAATATAATTCCTGAGCACAGATGTCTATGACAAACACTTCAGGTACAGTTTTCTATTTAGTATTAATCTTAGTTATAAACAAAAAATCAAAAATGGCATTTGTTTTCGTTGCCACACCTGTTGTCTCCTTCTCACTGACAGGATATGTTGTTCCGTTTGGTAGATTACTTATTTTAAGACATAAAAGGTAAATGCCTACCACAGACGCACTAGATCTAAATCACTTTCAACCAACAGTCAAGAATGAAGATGAGAGAGGGGAACAAGGCATGTACCAATACCATGAAGTTCGTAAGGGGTAAGAAACATGGATCGATAACTGCCTGAGACCAGCTTACATTTTCACATCATAAACTACAACCCATCTAGTGTGGAGAATATATGGAGCTGATAAAATCCATCTTCAAAGGGGAAATAATATATAGCACAACAGCCTCACAATAAATTTGACTGTAAGAACAGTCTAGGTCAGGCATGGTGTCTCATGCCTATAATCCCAGCACTTTGGAAGGCTGAGGTGGATCACCTGAGGTCAGCCTGGCCAACATGGTGAAACCCCATCTCTACTAAAAATACAAAAATTAGCCAGGTGTGGTGGTGTGCGCCTGTAGTCCCAGATACTCAGGAGACTGAGGCAGGAGAATTGCTTGAACCTATGAGGCAGAGGTTGCAGTGAGCCGAGATCACACCACTGCACTCCAGCCTGGATGACAGAGTGAGACTCTGTATCAAAAAAAAAAAAAAACCCCCCCCAAAACAAAAAAAGTCTATTAGCATTGAGTCCCTTCTTAATTCTGACTCCCTACAATTAGATATTATCACCTACAGTTGAATAGAAAAAGAAATTAGGACTACAATATGTACTTACCCCCAAGTAATCTGTCCTCCCGAAATTGTATCATACATTCAAACAGTGAAATGCATCCATATTTTGAAGTTTCCAATGCACCTCTAATGCACTTACAAGAAGATACACAATCCAGTCTCAGAGCCTTTTCAAGGCCCTGGCACCACAGTATAGAAAAGACCTATAGTGAGGAACTTTTCATTTTATCAGAATTTAAAGGATAAAACCAAGTTAATCTTTCAATATAAACTCTACCACCCAAATCCATGAGCCATTTTTACAATTATTTTCCTCATCTAAAATGTTTCTACTAAAAAAAGTTCTATGCTACACAACTTAAATGTATTAACATGGCAACGCACACTTTAAGACTGCATTTAAGCAATATATTCTATGCAATTACTTTCTTTTTTCTTTTTTTATTTTTATTTTTTTGAGACAGAGTCTCACTCTGTCACCCAGGCTAGAGTGCAGTGACACAATCTCCGCTCACTGCAACCTCCACCTCCTGGGTTCAAGCAATTCTCCTGTCTCAGCCTCCCTAGTAAGCAGCTGGGACTACAGGCACACACCACCATACCTGGCTAATTTTTCTATTTTTAGTAAAGATAGGGTTTCACCATATTAGTCAGGCTGGTCTGAAACTCCTGACCTCAGGTGATCCTCCCGCCTTGGCCTCCCAAAATACTGGGATTACAGGTGTGAGCCACCACGGCCAGTCGCAATTACTTTAATATAAAATAGTAACAATTAGATATCTTTCAATGCTATCAAAAGCTAATGCTATTTCTATATTATATGGAAAAGTCCAAAGTACATCAGTAAGATTTAAAATGACAAGTATCTTAAAAAACTGGATAGAATGTTTCCTATAAATACTATAGGGCTTTCTATACATAACAAGCTCTGAACATGCTGAAGCTTAGACATTAATGGAATGTATAATAAATTGCTAGAAAACGAACTTTCAAGGAATAATTAATTATTAAAGCTAAAAAGCAGCAAAGAATTATACTTCCTAGCTCAAAAACCATGACGATTTTGGTTTACAGCTTAGCAGCCCTAATCAGCTTTACTTTTGGTTATTTGGGATTAAGACAAGAGAGAAAACACTTCATTACACATAGCAAATTAGCCAAATGGACAAGGATACAGGAAATACTCCCTGTCCAAAAGGAAAAGATATCAATCAGCACTACCAGTGTTCATTAGGCAAGCAAGAAGTTATTTTGGGGACGTAAGAAAAGCTATACTGTGCCAAAATAGGAGATGAGTTATGCAGTAAATCTAAATTGACATAGAGACAAGCTAAGTTAATAAGGCAGAAACAAGGAGATAAATTTGTGGCAGTACAATGTTAGGCACCTCAAGTATACTGGGTAATTCACTTACCATGACCCTCCAGAGTATGTACTACTGTATTTCCATTTTACAGATAAAGAAATGGCTAAATAACTTTCCACTAGATCACACATATTCTGGATGGCAGAGCTGGAACAATATGTTTTCAGACTTCATAACCAACAATAATGTATCAAATGTTTTTTGGGCATTTTATTCCCCCCACCCCACAATCACCAAAACAAGTCATTTAATAACTTGTTTTGGTTATATATCCAACCAAAGTATATCCAACCATAAATATATCCAACCAGTCAGCCAGAAAATTTCTCAGCTTATCTGTAAGAACACTGAGACGTTATGACAGCCATAGTTTAGGGGCATGCAATATTAGGGACAGGGGCAAGGAGTTGCTCAAGCTCAGCAGATACTAATGCTCCCTTCAAGCACCTTACCTAACCATTACCCTCCAATGTCACTAAACTGCCCTTCGTGGTGGTCTACAACTATCCATGACCCTTACTGCCACTTGAGATGGTCACTGGCTCACATAGCAAGAGGAAAATTTGAGATCGAAAAGTACAAACAATACCCTAAAATGGTCAGTCAAATATTGTTATTCTTGGGTTTGCTATGGTTAAATGGTGAAGCTACTTAACCATCCCAGCAGTAATTTAGTTTATCCATCAGGCTTGTTTCCCTAACTTATACAAAGTATGATTAAATACACTAATTAGAGAGAAGTTTGCTATATTTCTTGAGAATCACGGCAACTTAAGGAAATGTTTTCAAACAGCTGTGGATCTGAACTGGTTTATTAAAAACTGCTTTCAAGCACAATGCAAAAGCAGAGACTGCTCAAGCCAATCAGAAAAAAACAAGTTATTGGGAAGAATGAGACAGTCATACATAAAAGTTCTACCCAAACTGACATTCCTCATCAGACAACTTAGAAAATAACCACCACTAGTTAATACAAGGGCTTAATCTTACAAGGTTTTTTCTCTATTCTAAATATATCAAAAAGTTTCTTAATTTTCTTTGTTTCAATCCATCATCCATACCCTTACTAATAAAATAAGTGGAGCTCCAAGAGAACTGGGACCATGGAGAAAAGGACTGAAGAGAACTATAACATGTGTATGTAAAGGACAGGGGAAGACAGGGAAGAGACAAGTTCATAAACATGTAACTGTTATAAAAGCTTCCTCCCCAAGTGGATAACTCTTCTAGTTAGTATCTCCTACCTTTGTTTACCTTCTATGCTGGTAAGGAAGAGCTGTGAGGAGACAAAGCAGGAGGGGAAAGAGAAGGAAATTTTTAAATTTTTATTTCCTTTTTTTCTTCTGCTTCTTCATCCTCTGTCAGAGAGAGGCAAATTTTTTATATTATTTTGTTTTGTGGCTGATAATTTGCTATTATGTTTTGTAGGATAAACTATAATGTAATCCCTCCATTTTTTTTTTTTTTAATTTAATTCCATTTCAGCTTACACATTTTGCATGCCCAGAATCACTTTGGGCCCAGAAAACAGAGATAAACTGACACTACCAACTTCTAGAACTCTCAGGCTAGCAGAACAGGAAACCATAAAAACAATTAAATTTGATAAGTGTTTAAAAAAGAAGGAATCGTATGAACACAACAAATAGAAAAGCTAGGAGCCTACAGTTTTTAGAAACAAAACATACACATGGTGTCTACAAGAAACTACCTTAGTGGAGATATATACAAGAAAATAGTATAACCTCAGTTCTTGGTAATATCTTCTCCACTACCTTTCCTTTATAATGCCAGCATATTGGGTGAAGGGGTAGCAAGGAACAATAAAATAAAACATCCTATTTTTAATATATAAATTGAACAGAAAAGCATCTGAATGTAAATTATTTAATGCATAAGGTTTCATTCTCTTCTCCCTTCTTGCACATTTATGTTCCAGTTTAAACCTGATGAAGTTGAATTCAAACATAAACTCCCCAGAGACTATAGTACCAGAACTGGGCATACCAATTAGCCAACACAGGTGTTAGTTGCAACTGGAAGCTTGTTGCCAGGAGACCTCTCAACCTCTACATGAGCAACAGAGTTGAAGTTCACAGATATACACCGTGCAGAGGGAGTTAAGGAAGCCAATTCCATCTAAATCTAAATCAAATTACCCTCTACTGACAGCATACTAACTAGCGGGGTAACTTTTGTTTTAAAGGTTATACTGGCTTCTAAATTTAATACACTGAATCTAACTCATATACAAGAACAAACTTCAAATCTGAGTTTCATAAACTTGAATTTGGCTTCATTTTAAACAACCTATTACCAGTCCTACTTCTTCCTCATCAATCACCACCAGCAGCCACCAAAATGGCCTTTATACTAAAAGTTTTTAATAAAGGTAACTGAAACATTTCCTATTTTATTTTTAACCTTAAGTCATTGATTCTTTTTTAAATCTCTCCCACATCCCTTTTCTATCTAGAATATTCCTGCAAGATTAATTTGTCGCTTCTGGTAAAACCATCCCCAACTCTCCCAATTAGAGAAAGTTTTCCCTTCTTTATCCATATTTTTATTATAACATTTTATATATTACACTATTTCTGTCTCTACTCCCTGCCTTGTAAGCTCTAAACCATAGCATAAACTTGTATGTTAACGCTATTTTATTACAAACTCCTTTTCTTTTTAACTACTACCACCATTCCTCTTCTCTTTTCCAACTCCAGTTCTCCTTTGCCTTCCCATCAGCTGTACTTTTGACCAACTCCACATCTTTTTTGTTGTTGTTTTGGGTTTTTTTCTTCTTTTTTTTAAACTCCACGTCTTCTTGAAATACAGAGAAGATTCTCCTTTTGCAGAGGTAGAAAGAGAAAATTTGGCCGGGTGTGGTGGCTCACTTGTAATCCCAACATTATGGGAGGCCAAGATGAAAGGATAGCTTGAACCCCAAACTTCAAGACCAGCCTGGGCAACATGGTAAAACCTCATCTCTACAAAAAATACAAAACACTTAGTTGGGAATGGTGGCACACACCTGTAGTCCCAGCTACTTAGGAGGCTGAGGTGAGAGGACCACTTGAATCCAGGAGACAGAGGTTACAGTGAGCCAAGGATCATGTCACTGCACTCCAGCCTGGGGAAAGGGAGTGAGACCCTGGTCCTGAGGGGCGGAAGGAGTAGGGTTTTTTTGTCATCATCTGTACTGCTGCTTAGTCTGTGGCTCAGTCTTTTTTTTTCCTGACCTCACCACTTGTTACTCCTCAACAATTATTAAGTAACTTTAAAGTCAAAAGAATCCTTAAAAAAAAAATGTTGCCGGGCCAGTTGCAGTAGCTTACACCTATAATCTCAGCACTTTGGCGGGCCCAAGGCAAGAGGATTGCTTGAGCCCAGCAGTTTGAGACCAGCCTGGGCAACAGAGTGACTCTGTCTCTACAAAAAAAACCACAAAACTTAGCTGGGCATGTTAGCATGTGCCTGTGGTCCCAGCTATTTAGGAGGCTCAGGTGAGAGGATCACCTGAGCCCAGGAGGTCAAGTCTGCAGTGAACCATCATCACTACACTCTAGCCTGGGGGACAGAGCAAGACCCCGTCTCAAAACAACAACAGTTTCCACATCCCTAGAACAAAATTTGTGTCTGATAACAAAATTTGTCTTTTGAAATAAATCTCCAAAGCCATTATTCATCTAATGATGACAACAATACCAATTAAAAAAAAGAAAATATACATCAAAAAGTCAAAAAAGAAAAAAAGCTCTCAACATTGTTTGTTTTCTGGAGGGTGGGGCGGCACTAGTAAAAAGGTTAAAAGGTATCAGAACTGAAATTCAATAAAAACCCTGACCCTCTCCATTCTTCTCCAAAAAATAGCTACTGTATTATGTGGAGCTAAAAACTTACACCATTAGGTCAAGATTGTTTCAGGGAAGAAATGTGCAGCAAGTAAAAATATAAAATACTGAAAACAAGAGGAGAAGCATATCACTCAATTTAAAATACAGCATTAAAAAATAAGAATAAGCCAGGTGATTAAACTCTATTAAAAAATTCTTGGCTGGGTGTGGTGGATCACGCCTGTAATCCCAGCACTTTGGGAGGCCAAGGCGGGTGTATCACAAGGTCAGGAGTTCGAGACGAGCCTGACCAAGATGGTGAAACCCTATGTCTACTAAAAATACAAAAATTAGCAGGGCATATTGGCAGGCGCCTGTAATCCCAGCTACTCAGCAAGCTGAGGTAAGAGAATCGCTTAAACACGGGAGGCAGAGGTTGCAGTGAGCCAAAATTGTGCCATTAAACTCTAGACCAGGCAACAGAGTGAGACTCCATCTCAAAAAATAATAATAATAAAAACAAAAAATAAAATACAACATAGCTTTGTTTTTCTCTTTGTTGCTGTTCAAAGGTTAGTTTCATGATCCATTACTTTTTTTTTTTGAGACAGAGTCTCACTCCGTCACCAGGCTCCAGGCTGGAGTGCAATGGCGCGACCCTGGCTCACTGCAACCTCCGCCGCCCGGGTTCGAGCAATTCTCCTGCCTCAGCCTCCCGAGTAGCTGGGACTACAGCCACACGCCACCACACCCAGCTAAGTTTTTTTTTTGTATTTTTAGTAGAGACAGGGTTTCACCACGTTGACCAGGATGGTCTCGATCTCTTGACCTCGTGATCCACCTGCCTCGGCCTCCCAAAGTGCTGGGATTACAGGCATGAGCCACCGTGCCCGGCCTCATGATCCATTACTTTAAAGACCTTTTTTCCTATACTTCACAAAACCTGCCTATGCATGTCTAGCAAATGAAGTCTATGCATTACTATTAGAGAATATCTGAGGCAAGAAAACTTTATTATGAACTTCTATAAAATCATCCATACACCTAAACTGGTTAAAACCAAAATCTACTTCAGCAAGTATCTTGTGGTGACTGTTCAACATATTGGGTGTTGTCCACATAGAAAAAAGAAATTGTATCCCTGATGCTAAGTGCTTGGAGTAGATGAATTGTTGATCAAAACAGACAAGGTATTTTGCCTTCAAGGAGCTGATGACTCAGTGTCAGCAATTAACAAACTAGTAAGTAAATCATCAGCAATTGTATTTTATGCTACAAAACGTCTTTATTTAAAATTAATGGTGGCCAGGCACAGTGGTTCACGTCTGTAATCCCAGCACTTTGGGAGGCCGAGGTGGGTGGCTCACGAGGTCAAGAGATCGAAACCATTCTGGTCAACATGGTAAAACCCCATCTCTACTAAAAAATACAAAAATTAGCTGGGCGTGGTGGCACATGCCTGTAGTTTCAGCTACTGGGGAGGCTGAGGCAGGAGAACTGCTTGAACCTGGGAGGCAGAGGTTGCAGTGAGCCAAGATCGCACCACTGCACTCTAGCCTGGTGACAGAGCAAGACTCTGTCTTAAAAAAAAATAATAACGGTTAATCTGTGATTCAGAAACAGAAACAACTGAGTAGCAGACATAGCCTATAATGTTATACAGCTATTCAAAGTCCTAAATCTCTGTAGTAGATCTGGTTCTTACTAATAAAAGAAGTAGATTCAGGTTAACAACTAAATGCCCCTGAAATTGGCCAAACTTCAGATTGGTTACCTCAGACCTCCTCCGTATTTAACTTCTGCTATGTGGGTTGTTATGTCAGTATTCACTGTTAGAAATTAAAACTTAGAAACATTTGCTTTTTTTTTTTTTTGGAGACAGGGTCTCAGCTCTGTTGCCCAGGCTGGGGTTCAGTTGCAGCACAGAATAGAAGCAGCTGTAGCAGGAACTGGATGTGCTACAAGACACCAAATACAGCAAGGTGTAAGGTTTAAGTCAAATGTTTCTAGAGTTCCAACCAAATTCACTAGATCTCAAGCCTTTTGATCTCAGGATTCCTTTATCTCTTAAAAACTGGAAACCTGTGATAACTTCTGCTATGTGTGTTATGTCAGTACTCACTGTATTAGAAATTAAAATTTACAAACATTCGCTTTTTTGAGTCAGGGTCTCAGCTCTGTTACCCAGAATGGAGTCCAGTGTGGTGCGATCACAGCTCACTGCAGCCTCGATCTGCTGGGCTGAAGTGATCCTCCCACTTCCCAAGTAGCTGGGACCACAGGCACGTGCCACAGTGTCCAGCTGATTTTTTTTTTTTTTTTTTTTTTAAAGTAGAGACAAGGTCTTTCTATGTTTCGCAGGCTGATCTCAAATTCGTAAGCTCAAGCGATTCTCCCACCTCAGCCTCCCAGAGTGTTGGAATTACAGGCATGAACCCCCACACCACTCATCAACTTTTTTTTTTTTTTTTTGAGAAAGAGTTTTGCTCTTGTCACCCAAGCTGGGCTGGAGTGAAATGGCACAATATTGGCTCACTGCAACCTCCGCCTCCCAGGTTCAGGCAATTCTCCCGCCCCAGTCTCCTGATTAGCTGGGATTACAGGCACTTACCACCGCTACCACCATGCCCAGCTAATTGTTGTATTTGTAGTAGAGAGGGGAGACAGGGTTTCACATGCTGGCCAGGCTGGTCTCAAACTCCTGACCTCAGGTGATCTGCCCATCTTGGCCTCCCAAAGTGCTAGGACTGCAGATGTGAGCCACTATACCTGGCCCTCATTCACTTTTTAAAGCCCATCATATATTAAAATAAATAACAATTTTTGCAAAAAAAAAAAAAAAGAATTCTGAAACAATATAATGAGAACATTGACAGTGTTTACATATTTGTAAATAATTAGCTGACTTAACAGAAAACAATTATTTACTTCTGCATTCAACCTGGTGCAATTTTGATTAAAGGATATAAAGAAAATCTGCCCTCACAAAAACAAAAAGGAAGGATTATTTTATAGCCTTTTATAAATAATTATGGATATTATTTCTGGTTATTACATTAAAACAAATGGTAATTTCTTAAAGGTTAGTTTTATAGAAAAGAAATAAATAATTTTCCCTCTACCCTATCTGAGTTCTTAATTGGGATAGACCCCTTAACAAAAGAAAAATTAACCAAAGAAAATCAGAAATATAGTAAGTATACCTCATATATACAGGAGAGATACCCAGAGAAATAAGTAAATTTGTTCATTTCTAAGAGCTGGCTTAGAATTCAGACTTAAATGCCATCTTCAGCTGAGACAAAGAAAGAAGGGCATGGGGGCTAGGAGGCAATGGTTATGGAGAGGTGACCAAGAAAAGCATGGTAAACAACCGTAAGGCTTGTTATATAGATTTAAGTCTATGCCTTCTCCATTGATAAGTTTATAGTGATTGAATCATCCTTTTCCTGGTAATGAAGAAGACACTCTTAACAAGGGAGATTTCCTTTATAAATTTTCCCTTATAAAAGGGTAACTTCTACTCTGTTTTCAGAACTTCTCCTGTGTCTCAAAATAATTCTTACACCAAACAGGCGTATTTTAGGGCATATTCTAGTTTCCTACAGTTGCAAAGTGGAATCTGAAACCATATAAACGAATGTTCATGCTGTCTCATTAAAATGCATTGGATCTAACTTGCACTCTGAACAGATCTTTAACCCAAGCATCACTGTATAATCAAACACTGGTCATTTAGATAATACGGGTTCATTCAGTTTAAGTAGATCTTTCAAATGCTGGTACATTTCATTATACTATTTTCTTTAACCCACATTCGTTAAATGTCACCATCTCTCTCATCAGGAAATAAAAAGCTGTCATGTTCATGATGGTAGATTCAAGTTTACTCACTTATAATTTCACTTGAAGCTCAAATGTTGTCACTGTCAACCAATACAGTCAGATGTTTTCCCTGTAGTGGTAGGTCCACCTCCCTCAATTTCAAGACAGTCTCCAAATAACCAAGATTCAATAGCCATGGTTTATCATTCATTCAAGTAAAAATGGTGTTCCATGAAAAAAGAGATACTTCAGTTCACAATGCAAACAACTGCACAAGTGCTTTTCCTGGAGACAACCATCATACTTTGGTAGGCAGAAGTCTTTGTGCACATTTTCCACTCTCATCACACAGAATATCAAAACAAAAAACCTTACGGGTAGAGATGAACAATGTCGCTGCTTCATCATGGACAATCCTAAGTGGAAAACTGATTTTTTTTCTTTATGAGCTCATGCCAGTGAAGAATGTAACATCTACCTAATAGAGTCTGGTGCCACTGCCCTAATTCACGGTAAGGTGTCAGCAATTTTATGCATCACTGCTTTTGCACCATCAGTGCAAACATCAACAGGATTAAAATAGCAAATAACACATTAGCATTATTATGAGAACAATCTTAACCATGCAGACCCCTAAAATTCTCAGGAACTTCTAGGGGTCCACGTACCACATGTTGAGAGCCACTGTATCAGATTAAGGTTGAGTCCGAGAGCTTGAAACTGGTCTGACTTCTCCAACATACTCCACATTCATGTAATAAATGTTTTAGGGTTAGAAGCAGTGGCTCATGCCTGTAATCCAATACTTTGGAAGGCTAAGGTAGAAGGGTCACTTGCCAGGAGTTCAAGACTAGCCTGGGCAACTAAGCAGGACCCTGTCTCTACAAAATACAAAAAAAAAAAAAAAAAAATAGCCAGGTGTAGTGGTAATAAAGTAAACAGATAAGTAAGCAAGTAAACAGATGCTTTAGTACCTACTAACTGCAGGTCTATATAAACAAGCCATGTTGTGAGATCAAAAGAACATGGAGACTTCTGGATAGGATAACAGAGAAATGCTGCTATCAATCAACAACACCTTATCCCCTTGCTCCAAACAATGACAGATTAAATACAAATTTTGTATTAACTTCAAAAGACACAGTTATGCTCAAACATGACAAACATATTTGTGGACAATAACAGAGGGAAAACATAAAGCAATAAACTAGTAACACCATGAACCCAAATGAGCTCTAGGACAAGAAACAAGCAAAGGCAGTCAGGAAATCAAATCATGCACAAGATAAGAGAACCAAAAGCAAGGCTCATAGGTAGAAACAAAAAAAAATCTCATAGGTGGAAACCAAACAAAAAACTTCTGAAAGGAAGGTGAAAAAAGGTATTATCAATACCTAAAGTTATTACTTCAAACTGCCACCAGCAGTTGCAGAGGAAATAAAGTACTCTATTATATATGTACTTCATATATATATATGAGGTTATTTTTGTATTTTTAGTAGAGACGGGTTTTATTACGTTAGGCTAGTCTCGAACTCCTCACCTCAGATGATCCGACCACCTCGGCCTTCCAAAGTGCTGGCATTACAGGCGTAAGCCACATGCCCAGCCTCTATTTTTAAATAACTGAAAGCCATTAAAAATGATAAAAAAAAATGGAAGAACCTTGCGGTGCTCACACCTGTAATCCCAGCACTTTGGGAGACTGAGGTGGGCTTAACACCTGAGGTCAGGAGTTCAAGACCAGCCTGGGCAACATGGTGAAATCCCGTCCCTACTAAAAATACAAAATTAGCTGGGTGTGGTGCCGGGCACCTAAAATCCCAGCTACTTGTGAAGCTGAGGCAGGAAAATCGCTTGAACCTGGGAGGCAGAGGCTGCAGTGAGCCCAGACTGCACCACTGCACTCCAGCCTGGGCAACAAGAGCAAAACTCTGTCTCAAAAAACTGAAAATAAAAATAAAGAAATAAAAACTCTGGTCTCAATTAAAAAAAAAAGAAAAGAAACAAGAATAAATGGATGTTAAAAGAACAATAAGCTTTCATGAATTAGTAAGAATTTGAAAAGACAGTATCATCAATTATCCGTGGCCAAACTCTGGATGGACATGGGATAGCTGTCTGAAACCAAGAATCATTAGACAAGGTTAATTCCTAGACTGGACACACACACACACATCATCATCAGTGAACAAAAAAAAAAAAAAAAAAAAGACGGATCCAACTCAAATGAAGCATAGTGAAGTAAAGAGGGGGAAAAACACAGACTTGAGAGCTGATTTGAGCCCAGCATGATCTTACCAAATTTGTATCTCTTAACCTCAATTTCATCTTCTCTAAAATAGACATCCCTCACCTTTACAAACTTATTGAAAGGATTAAAAACCATAGGTAAAACAAAACCTCAGTGATGTTGGCAAGGCTCTTGAAATATGGGTCCCTCAAGAACCGTATGATTTACAGACAGAATCAAGGTTATTAAGAAAAACAGAATTTGGCCTCTTAACTAAAAAGTAACTAGGTCTACAACCTAGTTTACAATAAAAGATATTCATGTTTTCTAATTCCCATATTACTGATACAGACAGGAGACAGGGAAATACTGTGGAGAAGAGGGCAGTTCCCTGGCAAAGGCCCCACCCTCAAGCCTGGAAATCCACAACCCTAAATGAGAACAAGCATTCCTGTCTTTGTGCCTAAAAGGTGCCTTTTGACCTGCCACACCCCCATATCCTGTACCCATATAAACCCCAAGCCCTGGCTCCACAAGGAAACAAATAGAAGAGCAGAAGAAGAGCAGAATGGTGCAGCAGAGGAGAGAAGAGAAGGAACATCTGAACACTGAGAGGAGTTTGGCTGAGGACAGAGAGGAGATGGGCCACTGGATAGCCAAATTCCAGGGGAAGATCATCTTCCCACTCCATCCCCTTTCCAGTTCCTCATCCATCCCCCTGACAGGTATTTCCATCCCTCAATAAAATCCCCACATTCACCATCATCAAGTCCGTGTGTGACCTGATACTTCCTGGATGCTGGACAAGGACCTGAGTACCAAGAAGGCCTTGAGCTATTTAACACTTAAACCATCCATGGTCGGCAGCAAAGCTAAAAGAACATAGTGTACACATGCCCACTTGGGCTTTGAGAGTTGCAGGCTCCCACCTCTAGACACCGCCATGAGGACAGAGCCCAGAAGCACTCGCACCGGTTCCTACACCTGCCCATATGCATGTTTCCCCTCCCAAAAGGGGTTTGAGAGCAGAACAGATGAGCCACAGCCCAGCTGGCAAGTCCTGCAAGGTTGTGAGGGGGGGAGTCAGGGAACTCTCCCATTTCATTAGCTGAATAAATTAAGCAAATTATCTAAATCTTGGTACCTACGAGGGAATTTAAGAGATGTCTCTTGAGAAATACTAAATTCTCAAAGATGCTAAGATCTTCAAATAGAAACGTTTTGTTAGGGCCCTTGAATTGTTCTGTTAGGCACTTAAAATGTTTCCTGAAAACCTCTCTGATACTGTACATTTCTCTGTCAAAAGAATTTGTAGAAACAGAACTCTTATTAGGAAAGGCATTTGCGTTACAAGTGACCAAGGATTACTTCTCCCCTGAAAAATCATGTTTACATTCATAACTGACTGCTCTGCTTTTTTTTTTTTTTAATGTAAAGACACTGGCAATTTAACTAGCCTAAAAAAAAGTCCCTTACTATTCATCACTCTTAATAAAATGACTTCCTTTCCAACTGCCAAAAGGAAAATGGAAAGAAACTTAGGCTTCTCATATTTCAAATAAAATTAAGAGAGAGCTATTTAAGTATTGAAACACCAACAGTTTACATGGTGCCTTCACACCACAAACTACGCTTAACAAAAACCCAAGTAAAAATTATCATGCACAAAAATAAATTTGAACTTTCTTCTCAGCACCTAGGAATCACAGCCTTAAACTACTAAATCATGCGTGGAAATAAAAAGACAGTAGGATTACAGCTGTGCATGGCCAATTTATCTTCTGAAGTCAAAGCATGTCTCCTGTTACCTTGCAGCAAGTCAACGTGATCTGCGTATCAATATACCAAATGGTGGCAGTATCTGAAACCTATACCAACCACAAAAGGTGTTATTTTAATTAACAAGTTGGGGAAACATTATGAGCTTTGCAGTTTTATTCTACTCATTTGGAATTGTTATAATTTAAAGAAAATTTTAAAAGGCTAAGAACCCAGACAAAAAAAATTATGCCATTCCAATTCTATTTATGTCACCCTCCAGTAAAATAGCCTTATAAATAGCTTTGCAAAGAGAACAGCAATATACCAATATTTGAGTTTAGAAAAAAAGTTAATTTCTACAATTTCGTTTTCTACAATGGACAAAATTTTATGGTAAAGATATTAAAGAAGGGCTAAATCAAACAATACAACAAAAGAGCTATCTGGAATGTGTTACATTATTACTTGTAAAAGCACAGAAACTATAAAAGATAAATTCCATGTAAATGAATTAAGTAGTCTGCATTGCTGATCTTCAAAATGCTTGTGTACTCATATAGTATAAGTTTAATATATGGAGCTCATTAAAGATTTATACTTAGTTTCCTGTATTAATGACAAGCAATACATGATGGAAAATATATTTAAAGCTCAGGAACATGTGTTGAGCATGTGTGTGCACACAAAGCTTTCGAAGTTGCTTTAAAATGTGAAAATGAATATGGCTCCCCCCCCGTTATTCTTGATAAATGTCAGCTGTCATGTACTCGTGCCCAATACATACTATTTTTCACAGAGCAGAAGCCCAGAAAACACAATTTTGAACCCACCAGAGCTGCATGTAATGGTTATACATAAGCAAATTCTATCTGAGGTCAGAAGTTTAAGAGATTTCAATACCAACTTCTAAATAATGCAGGCTTTATATGTTAAATATTACACAGATTCAAAAACATACTCTAATTAGAAGTTTTTAGAAACAGACAAAATCATAAGAAGGCAATTACTCTAAAAGTTTGGCACATGAGACAGGGTCATCTACAACAGTGATACAAACTGGACTATTTGTACAGCAGTTCACCTTTTATTAGATTACTGAGCTGATATTTAGGCCAATTCTATTTCTTAAGTTACAAAATTAAGTATTATAAAGCTATATATAACCAATCTAACGATTGTCATGTCTATATCTAAAAGCTTAGCAGAAAGTAACGCACCTTAACCTTTGGTCTTTGCTATGGTTTGAATATAGTTTATCTCTACAAAAACTCATGTTGAGGCGTGGCCCCCAACATTGTGGTATTCAAAAGTGGTGCCTTTAAGAGGCAGTGAAGTCATTAAGATGGATTAATGTCTTTCTCACTCCAACGAGTTCTTGCTCCCACAGGTTTGGATTAAACAGTGGGTTGTTATAAAGTGAGATCACTTCTTGTGCTGGCCACTTTGCACATGTTGCTTCCCCCTCCACTTTTCCACCGTGGTGTTATGACATGGCACAAGGCCCTCACCAGAAGCTGACCAGATCTTAAACCTCCCAGCTTCCAGAATCTTGTGCTAAATATACCTCTTTTATAAACTACCTAGTTTCTGTTGCTGTAACAAAACACCACAAACCAGACTAAGACATTCTTTGACTTTAATAATAAAATATAACTATCAACAGAAATTGTCTTTTGAAGGCATCCCCTGTATAGTATGTGAACTATACTCAAAATAAATTGCCTTTTACAGTAAGTTGTTATACGAGCAAAACTAAATTCAAGATAGTTAAGGGTTTTTTTGCAGGCATAGTGGCTCATACCTGTAAACCCAACACTTTGGGAGGCCAAGGAGGGTAGACAGCTTGAGCCCAGGAGTTCGAGACCAAATTGGGCAACATGGCAAAACCCCATCCCTACCAAAAATACAAAAAATTAGCTGGGTGTGGTGGTGCACGCCTGCAGTCCCAGCTACTCAGGTGGCTGAGATGGAAGGACTGCTTCAGCTTGGGAGGTGGAGGCTGGAGTGAGCCAAGATCACACCACTGCACTAGAAAGCCTGAGTGGCAGACTATGACTCCATCTCCGAAAAAATTTTTTAAAAAGACATGTAAGCTTTTAAAATTATAAATGTGGCTGGACATGGTGGCTCACGCCTGTAATCCTAGCACTTTGGAAGGCCAAAGTGGGCAGGAGTTTGAGACCAGTCTGGCCAACATGGTAAAACGCTGTCTCTATTAAAAATACAAAAATTAGTTGGGCATAGTGGTGCACGCCTGTAATCCCAGCTACTTGGAAGGCTGAGGCAGAAGAATCACTTGAACCCAGAGGTGGAGACTGCAGTGAGCTGAAATCACACCACTACTCTCCAGCCTGGACAACAGAGTGAGACTCCATCTCAAAAAACAAAACAAAACAAAACAAAAAATATTATAAATGCATTAATCATCTCCTACATACCATCATAAAAACAAGTTACCTCCACATTTTAAATACAGTATCACTAGTCAGCAGTCTTCCTCACATAGAGGATGACACTCTTAAACGTTTAAAAAATATATACATTCTTCAGGAATAGGGACAATGAAAAAAAGAAAAAAATATATAAATATTAAAAAATATATATATATATATATATACATACACACACACACACACACACACACAAAGGAAGAGAATAAGCCATCAGATCATCTCAAGTAAAATAACTGGAGCTTTTCTACTTGTAAACTACTGCACTTAACTAGTCCTAAACAGCAGATCCACCAGGACTATAACTTTTTTTAATTTTTTCAAATTGTATTTATAAACTTGAGAGCAAAAATTGATTCCTGGAGGTATTGTGCAAGATAGCATAAACATCTCACAAACGTTTAGTAAACAAACAAAAAGTGGAGATGGATCTGGGTATGGTTTTTTTAAGAATACAGTCTTTTCAATGTAAACTTTCTTGACATATGAAAAAGATATGCTGCTTGAATTTATATTGACCATATAATTACAGGATAACCCCTATAAAGAGACTGAATAAAGTTTTTAAAAAATTGAGGTGAGTGTAATTAACATGTTATTTTTGAAATCTAACAATGTTTGTGACAGGAAACCTTTTGAGATCAGGTTCATGAGAAAACAGTATTTTTCCATAAAATTTCTTTATGACATCATGGTGCTCTTAGCAGTTTTGCAAACATCAGTTAGATTCTTTAACAGCTTTACTGAGATATAATTCACATATCACATGCTTACAGTACATGACTGGCTTTTAGTATATTTCAGAGTTGTGTAACTCACTGTAATTAATTTTAGAACATTTCATTATCCCACAAAGAACTCAATATCCCTTAGCTGTTATTTCCCCTCCTCCCATTCCCATCCCTCAACTTCATATAAACCAACCTCCCACCCATTCACCCCTGCCCTTGGCAACCACTTATGTATTTTTATCTTTATGGATTTACCTATTCAGGACATTTAATATAAATGGCATCACACAATATCTAGTTCTTTGTGACTAGCTTCTTTTACTTAGCATAGCATTCTCAAATATATCCACACTGTAGCACATATCAGTTCAGTCATGCCTAGCTTACTTAATGACAGGGATGTATTCTGAGAAATGTGTCTTTAGCCCATTTCATCATTGTGCAAACATCACAGAGTGCATCTTAACAAACCTAGAAAATATAGTCTAAACTTAGGCTATATGGTATAGCCTACAGCTTCTACACAATAAACCTACGCTGCATGTTAATATATTGAACACTGCAGGCAATTGTAATACAATCGTATTTGTGTATCTAAACATATCAAAACATAGAAAAGACTCAGTAAAAATACAGTATTATAGTCTTATGAAACCACTGTAATATATGTGGTCCTAATCCTTCATTAACTGAAACACTGTTATATGTTACATGACTGTACTTTATATTTCTGGCTAATACTTTATTGTATGGATACACCACATTCTATTTATCCACTTATCAGCTGATGAAAATTTAAGTTGTTTTTCTGCTATTACGAATACTGTTGCTATGAATATTTGTGTACAAGCTGTGTGATTGTGTATATCCTTTTTTTTTTTTTTTTTTTTTTCCCCTAAGAAGGAGTCTCTATATATCATTCAGGCTAGAGTGCGGTAGCACGACCTCGGCTCACTGCCCTCCACCTCTCTGGTTCAAGTGATTTTCCTGCCTCACCCTCCTAAGTAGCTGGGGTTGCAAGCACACACCACCACACCCAGCTAATTTTTTTGTATTTTTAGTAGACATGTGGTTTCACCACGTTGCCCAGACTGGTCTCTAACTCCTGACCTCAGGCAATCCACCCACCTCAGCCTCCCAAAGTGCTGGGATTTCAGGCATGAGCCACTGTGCCCAGTCGATTACATATATTCTTTTTTTCTTTTTTTGAGACAGAGTCTCACTCTGTTGCCCAGGCTGGAGTGTAGTGGCACAATCTCAGCTCACAAGACCGCCACCTCCCGGATTCAAGCGATTTTCCTTCCTCAGCCTCCTAAGTAGCTGGGATTATAAGCGTGCACCACTATGCCCAGCTAATTTTGTATTTTTAGTAGAGATGCGGTTTCACTATGTTGGTCAGGCTGGTCTCAAACTCCTGACCTTGGGATCCACTCGCCTCAGCCTCCCAAAGCGCTGGGATTACAGGCATGAGCCACCGGGTCCAGCTGATTACGTGTATTCTTAAATGAGAAATCATGGGCACTAATAATAAAAAAAGGTTTCAGCCAGGTGCAATGGCTCACACCCAAACTGTAATCTCAGCACTTTGGAAGGATAACTTGAGGTCAGGAGTTCGAGACCAGCCTGGCCAACCTGATGAAACCTATCTAAACTAAAAATACAAAAATTAGACAGGTGTGATGGCACGCATTTGTAATCCTAGGTACTCAAGAGACTGAGGTAGGAGAATTGCTTGAACCCAGGAGACGGAGGTTGTAGTTAGCCAAGACTGTGCCACTGCACTCTGGCCTGGGCAACAGAGCAAGACTCCATCATAAAATAAAATATAAAATAAAATAAAAACAGGTTTGATAATATATGCAAATGATGCTTCCAAAGTTCACTAGTAAACAGTAAAGAAGCCAGGTTCTTTAAAAACATTTATTGTAAAAATCTAAAAACCATCATGGATTCTTAACTATGATTAATATGTTAATAGGCTCTAATGGGGAAAGCAAACAACATGCAAGAAGAAATGGATAATGTAAGCAAAGAGATGAAACTCTAAGGAGGAATCAAAAGGAAAGGTTAGGCCAAGGTATCTCATGCGACTAATCCCAGCACTTTGGGAGTCCAAGGCGTGTGGATCACCTGATGTCAAGGGTTGGAGACCAGCCTGGCTAACACGGAGACTTCCCATCTCTAATAAAAATATAAAATGTAGCCGGGTATGGTGGCAGGTACTTGTAATTCCCAACTACTTGGGAGGCTGAGGCAGAAGAATCACTTGAACCCAGGCGGCAGAGGTTGCAGGAGCCAAGATTACACCACTGCACATTAGCCTAGGCAACAGAGTGAGACTCTGTCTCAACAACAACAACAAAAAAGGACAGATTACAAATCAAAAAGACTAACAGAAATGCAAATGCTTTTGATGGGCTCATCAGAAGACCAAACATAGGAGTGGGGTACCAGTGAGACTTAAGATCAATACAAGCTCCCCAAAACTGAAAAAGAAAGAGAAAATGAAAAAGAACAGAATATTCAAGAATGGTGAGACAATGATAAAAAGGTATAACATACACAAAATGGGAATCCTATTCATATGAAATTTTAGAAAAGGCAAAACAGTAGTGACATAAAGCAGACCAGTTGGAGGTTTATTCTGGTTACTAGTGACCAGTGGAGATGACTGATTGCACAGAGGCACAAAGAACTTTAGGGAATGGTAAAAATGTTTTATATCATGACTGCGGTGATGGTTACATTTGTCAAAACTCATTAAATTGTAAATTCAAGGTTGGTAAATGTTTTGTATGTATATTATGCTTTCATAAAGTTGGTTTTTTGAAATCAACTACTTAAGGAAAATTACAGTACTTATTGCTAATCCTATGATAAATAAAAAAGTGATATCAAATAACTTAGCTAATAAAACAAGAAACAATGTAACATTTCAGTAGGAAAATTTACTTTTGGCTCAGCATGGTGCCTCATGCCTGTAATCACAGCACTTTAGGAGGCCAAGGCAGGTGGATTTCTTGAGCTTAGTTCAAGACCAGCCTGGGCAACATGGTAAAATTCCCATCTCTACCAAAAATATTTTAAAAATTTATCAACCAAGTGTGGTGGCACACAACCGTGGTCCCAGCTACTCAGGGAGGCTGAGGTGGGAGGACTGCTTGAGCCTGGGAGGCACAGGCTGCAGTGAGCCAAGATCATGCCACTGCAGTTCAGCCTGGGTGACAGTGTGAGACCCTGTCTAAAATTTTCATAAAAAGAAAGACTTTTTCTAAAGTAGTTCCACCACATTGAAAGTATATATGTCAGCAGTTAAAATCAAATTTATGTTTTAAAACTTTAGAGCAATAAAAATATTTTAAACAGGGCCGGGCTCGGTGGCTCATGCCTGTAATCCCAGCACTTTGGAAAGCAAAGGCAGGCGGATTATGAGGTCAAGAGATCAAGACCATTCTGGCCAACATGGTAAAACCCCTACTAAAAATACAAAAATTAGCTGGCTGTGGTGGCACACGCCTCTAGGCACAGCTACTCGGTAAGCTGAGGCAGGAGAATCGCTTGAACCCAGGAGGTGGAGGTTGCAGTGAGCCGAGACCACACCATTACACTCCAGCCTAGCAACAGAGCAAGACTCTGTCTCAAAATATATATCTATATCTATATCAAAAACAAATATAAATATATATATGTATATGTGTGTGTGTGTGTGTGTGTGTGTGTGTGTGTGTGTGTGTGTATATATATATATATATATATAGTTAAGATAAAAGGCTGGGCACAGTGGCTCACACTTGTAATCCCAGCACTTTGGGAGGCTGAAGTGGGCAGATCACAAGGTCAGGAGATCAAGACCATCCTGGCTAACATGATGAAATCCTGTCTCAATAAAAAAACAAAATAAAAATAAAATTTAATTTAATTTAAAATATATATATATTTTAAACAAGAGATGCAAGAAAGGGTCATTGCAACATTGTTCATAATTCAAAAGCTAAATGAAACTCTAGTGTTTATCAACGGCAGATGTGAAAAATGAATTCTAATGAAACCATGCAAAAGAATACATGACATCAGTGGTAAAAATGAATTACACACAACACGATTGGATCTTACAACTTAGAAATCCACCATATTATATTCATTATATTTTTATAAAGCTAAAAAACAAGAAAAACTAAACATTGTTCAGGAACACATCCAAATAAGACTTTTTCAAAGTTTTTAAAATGAAGTTAATTATTAACTCAAAGATAGCTGTGACTTCTAGGATAGAAGCAGGACAAGTTCAGGAAGAAATACTCAGGGAGCAGACACACTTAACAAATTGACCGCCTCATTCTTAAGTTCAAGTAGTGGGTTCAAGAGCAGCCTTCAAAGTATACTTCATAACTCGTAATATATACTTTAGTTTATATAAAATAATGCATAATTTTAGTGTTTCAAGTAAAAAATCACTATGTGAACAAACACTGAATCTAACATCTGAGTGAGGTATTGCAATAAATGCATTCCACCTATTCCTCCCATTTAATCCTCATTACAGCCCTATGCAACACAGAATAGTGAGCTAGATGAAAGTACAGTTCAACATTATCCCCATTTCACTTGAGAACACTGAGACAGAAAAGTAAACTCAACCCAAAGTCATACATCTAGTAAGAGGTGGAGCTAGAAATTAAATCCAAGTCATTCCAACTTCAGAGCCAACTTTTAACCAGTCCCACCAAATAAATAAATAAATAAACCCTTATGTCACGGTATCAATTATTTTTTTTTCATAGAATCTCAGTATAACCACATCATTTACAGCTCGTCTAACAATTTGGATAGAACTGGCCTAACTGGACTTCCCAATAATAAATTATTGTTTTCCAGCCACACCTAGAAACTCCCACCAATCTAAAAAATTTAAAAACAGTTATAAATCACGGTCCTTTGCAAGTAATCACCAACCAATGACTGTAGATTCTTGACCTATCCCTACAGACATCTCCTTTAAAAAATCATTTAAAGTCCAGGCGTGGTGGCGTACATCTGTAATCCCAGCACTTTGAGAAACCGAGGTGGGCAGATCACCTGAGGTCAGGAGTTTGAGACCAGCCTGGCCAGCATGGCAAAATACTGTCTCCACTAAAACTATAAAAATTAACCAGGCATGGTGGCACATACCTGTAATCCCAGCTACTCCGGAGGCTGAGACAGGAGAATCACTTGAACCCGGGAGGTGGAGGTTGCACTGAGCTGAGATCTCACCACTACACTCCAGCCTGGGCAACAAGAGCAAGACTCTGTCTCAAAAATAATAATAATTTTAAATATCTTCCCCAACCCCTACCCCCCCACGCCCGCCAAGATGGAATCTCTGTCGCCCACGCTGGAGTGCAGTGGCGCAATCTCGGCTCACTGCAACCTCCACCTCCCGGGTTCAAGTGATTCTCCTGTCTCAGCCTCTGGAGTAGCTGGGATTACAGGTGCCCGCCACCACACCCAGCTAATTTTTTTGAATTTTTAGTAGAGATGGGGTTTTGACATGTTGGCCAGGCTGGTATCGACCTCCTGACCTCAAATGATCTGCCCACCTCTGCCTCCCAAAGTGCTAGGATTACAGGCATGAGCCACCGTGCCAGGCAAGACTTTAATCTTCCAATCTGACTGGTTATCATGCATTTTGAGTGATGTAGTAGCAGTTAGCAGGTAACTAAAAGGTTCTGTAATGTAAAATCTGATCTATCAATCATAGAACCTTAAAGCTGGAAAGAACCTGAGATCATATGTAAAACAAGTCAATTGATCATTATGAGGAAACTGATGCCAAGATGAATGTACTACTCTTCCTGGTTCCCATCTGGCATCATGTGTTTTCTGGCTTTAAATGAAAGATATTATATCTAAGGCAACATTAACAAATGTTGATTTTTATACATAAGACACTATAGAGGCAGGAGAGAGGAAGCTTTAAAATAAAAATTTAAAAAAAAAAGACACTATAAACCTAAAAACAATTCACTTGTTTGGTTTTCAAGTAATCATTGCTTTATAAGATTTCTATGAATTTGTTTCTTATTTTAATTAGAAGGCATGAATGTGGAATTTATAAACAATCTTAAGGTACACAACAACCTCTTGGTACATAAAGAGCACTAATCATAAAAGAAAAAAATATATATTAAGTTGTACTCCAAAATTCAAAATGCCTGTTCTTCAAACAAAATTAAGAAAATGTAAAGAAAAAAGACTGGAAGAAAATACTTTCAAAACACGTATCTGAAAAGGACTTGCATCCAGAATACATATATTTTTAAAATGTATACAACTCTGTAAGAAAACAAACCACCAAATTTCTTAAATGGGCAAAATATTCAAACTTGGTTTAAAAAAAAGAGAGACAGAGACAGAAGTGCTTAGTAAGCAAAAGCAACTAATCTCAACATCATTAGTCATCATGAAAATATAAATTAAAGCCATAATGTGATACCACTATTCCCATATTAGAATAGCTGAAATTAAAAAGACTGACTATATTAAGTGGAAAAGATGTGGAACTTAAACTCTTGTATGTTGCAGATGGAAAATACAATGGCACAGCCACTTTAGAAAAGAGTTTCATAATTTCTTATAAAAGTAAGCATATATTTAATACCCTGCAATTACACTCCCAGGTATTTACCCAAGAAGTAAAAAAATTCACACAAATATACACAAACTTGAATGTTCATAACAGATTTATAATAGCCAAAAACTGAAAACACAAGTTGTGATGTATTAACACAATGGAATGCTACTCAACAATTAAAACTATTGATATAGTAACATGGATGAATCTTTTTAAAGTTATGCTAAGTGAAATGACTATTATGGCATGGCTGTGGAGAAACAGGCTCTCTCATATGCTGCTGGTAAGAACCCAAAGTGACACAACATCAATGAAGTGCAATTTGACAATCCAAAAAAAAACTAGATATACATTTACCCTTCAATCCAGAACTCCCACTTCCAGAAATGTATCCCAAGGACATAACCCCAAAACTATGAAGGTGTATATTTACAAAGTTATTCACTGTAACATTATTTTAATTACAAAACATTGGAAACAACCTAGATAATAACCACTTAAAAGAAATCGCAGCCGGGCACAGTGGCTCACACCTATAATCCCAGCACTATGGGAGGCCGAGGCAGGTGGAGCAACTGAGATCAAGAGCTCGAGGCTAGCCTGGCCAACATGGTGAAATCCTGTCTCCACTAAAACTACAAAAACTAGCCAGGTGTGGTGGCATGCGCCTGTAATCCCAGCTACAGACTGAGGCATGATAATCACTTGAACCCGGTAGGCGGAGGCTGCAGTGAACCGAGACTGCGCCACTGCACCCCAGCCTGGCCAACAAAGTGAGACTTTGTCTCAAAAGAAAAGAAAAGAAAAGAAATCACTCCAGTAAACTGAAGTACCTGCACATGCAAATGCATACATGAAAACTATGCATTTATGTAACAACGAACGAGATGGGCCTAGAGGAAAGAGAATAAGTACTTAATGTGAGGTGTGTGCGTTTACATACCTCTCAACTCATACCTAAGGAGATAATGTTTAACAGGTGTACAGTTTCTATTTGAGAAACTGTATATTGCATAACAATATGAACGTACTTAATGCCACATAACTATACACTTAAAAATGGTATATTTTTTCAAGAGCAGCCTGGCCTACATGGTGAAACCCCATCTCTACTAAAAATACTAAATTCAGCCTATAGTCTCAGCTAGTAGGGAGGCTGAGTCAGAAGAATCACTTGAACCCAGGAGGTGGAGGTTGCAGTGAGCTGAGATCACACCATTGCACTCCAGCCTGGGTGGCAAGAACAAAACTCCACCTTAAAAAAACATATATGGTGTATTCTGGCCAGGCACAGTGGCTCACACCTGCAATCCCAGCACTCTGGGAGGCTGAGGCAGATGGCTCAGCTGAGGTCAAGAGTTCAAGACAAGCCTGGCCAACATGGTGAAACCCCACCTCCACTGAAGAAAACACAAAAATTAGCTGGGCAGGGTGTCGGGCGCTTACAGTCTCAGCTATTTGGGAGGCTGAGGCAGGAGAATCACTTGAACCCAGGAGGCAGAGGTTGCAATGAGCTAAGATCGCGAGCACCCCTGCATTCCAGCCTGGTTGACAAGAGCAAAACTCCGCCTTCAAAAAAAAAAAAAAAAAAAAAAGGTATATTTTACGTTCTGTAAATTTTACAATTAAAATGAATGGGAAAGATCTCTTTGGCATGATACGGCATTTTTCCAGGAGGTATCAATTAAGTGGAGAAAAAAGCAAAGTGCAAAAGAATATATGTAGCATGCCATCTTTCGTGTAAAAAAAAAAAATTAAAAGAGATATCATCAAGAAAAGAAACAGGAAGGATAAGACAGAAAACATTTAAGTTGATTACCTACCCAAACTGAGGAAAAATGGCATGGAAGGGATACAAAACCAACGTATGTCTTTTGTGTAAAATTTGGACTTTTGAAAGCATATTATTCTACATATTACAAAAATTAAAATCAGAATAGGAAGCAGCATAAGCAAACAAGTAAATAAACTTAATTTTGGCTCAAATGAATACCTCAGTTAGATCACACAGAAAGTAAGATCGGAAGTAAAAGTAGGGTGGAGGTCGGGCACGGTGGCTCACGCCTGTAATCCCAGCACCTTGGGAGGCAGAGGAGGGCAGATCACCTGACGTCTGGAGTTGGAGACTAGTTCGGGCAACATGGTGAGACCCTGTCTCTACTAAAGATATAAAAATTAGCCAGGCGTGGTGGCACACACCTGTAGTGTCAGCTACTCAGGAGGCTGAGGCAGGAGAATCGCTTGACCCCAGAAGGCAGAGGTTGCAGTGAGCCGAGATCATGCCACTTCACTCTAGCCTGGGCAAAACAGCAAAACTCTGTTTCAAAAAAAAAAAAAAAAAAAATAGTGGGGTGGAGAAAGGGTTTGGAGGGCTAATCCAAGCAATTAAAAACTATTTACTTTCAGTCTTGGGTAAAATTGGGGGATAAAGAATTACAGACAAATGTTCCACTCATTTTCAGTTTGTTTATTGTAGTGAAATGGAAAAAGCAATTCTGAAATTAATTTAGGTGTATTAGAGGATTGGGACAATGAGTAAATGTACTAATGTTGAGATTCCGGGTTCCCACATAATAAGGAACACAAAAATAAAAAATGGGATACAAAGAAAGAACCCTGTAGATATGATAAAGATGTATATACTGATATAAACCCATGATTTCTAAAATATGTATATGAATGTTTCAATGAACACACGTGCAGTCAGCCCTCTGTATCCATGGATTCTGCATCCAAATCTAAATCAACAATACTCGAAAAATAAATTTAAAAAAATACAACAATAAAATACAAATTAAAAAATACAGTTTAACGACAACCTACACAGTATTTACACTGTGTTAGGTGTCTTATAAGTAATCTAGAAATGATTTAAAGCATATAAGAAATTGAACATGAGTTCTATGCAAATACAATTGCTACTTTATAGTTTAAAGAACTTGGGCATCCACAGATTTTGATGCACACAAGGGTCCTAGATCCCATCACCCTCAGGTAGGAAGGGATGACTGTATGAGTATGTGTATAAGCATGCATATTATTTCCTAGCTCTATCCACTAAAAAGGTCAAGATAAGAAGACAGCCCAGAAGTAGTGAGGACACCTAGTACTCAGAGATCTTGGTCTCTCAAACTTTTATTCCCTACAAGGACACAGCGGCACACTTACAGGAGCTTCACTACCCAAACTTCTAGGGTAATTTGAGCAACAAAATAATTAAGTAGGGTAAGTGAACTGTAAACCATTCAAAAAATAGGAATTCATGAATCTATAACCAATAGATGGGGCTACTGATTATGGAATATGGCCAAGAGTTGACTGGTAATGTGAAAGGAACGCTGGAAAGAAAACAATGACCATTTTGCAATCATCATAATAAAAAACTGGATCAGACAAAAGTCAATGAATGCTAAATCTAGAGGAAACTGAAAAGAATCAGAATATCTGCATTGTTTCCCCACAGGCTGCTTACTGCTTGGCAAAAGAGGCGTGGAAAAAAAAAAAACATACAGTGGAGAAATCTGGCAACACCTTGACCAAGGGATCAAAATTTGAATCACAATAAAAGACAGGTGGAAGTCATATGATGCCACCTCTGAGTATCACATTACCTATGCAGTATTCCTGCCAACACGTAACATCTTAATCTAATCACAAGTAGATTTCAGACAAACATAAAATGCACATCTCCATTAAAGAGAGTAAGGGAGTTAAAGAAGGGTTGTATTCTTCAAAAATGTTAATGTCGGCCGGGCGCGGTGGCTCACGCCTGTAATCCCAGCACTTTGGGAGGACGAGGCGGGTGGATCACGAGGTCAAGAGATCGAGACCATCCTGGTCAACATGGTGAAACCCCGTCTCTACTAAAAATACAAAAATTAGCTGGG
>CAUYUD010092951.1:0-28271 GCA_963575295.1 Alouatta caraya
GAAATAACAGATACAGGTGATGGGGAGGAAGGCAGCAAATCACACTGCCATGTGTGTACCTATGTAACAATCTTGCATGTTCTTCACATGTACCCCCAAACCTAAAATGCAATAAAAAGTATATTAAAAAAAAAAAAAGAAATTGCAAAAGACTAAAATTTATATAGAAATATAAAATGATCAATAAATATTCACTTCAATTTTACTGATCCATATCATCTGGGGATAAAATCCTGACCATAATAATAATTACTATCCTTATTATTATAGAGAATATTTCAAAGAACAGTGGTAACATGGGTATCTTAAAATTCTTTCAAATGATTCAGAAAGATCCCATAAGCTTTTTGGCTGTGATGTGAAATCTAACTTTTCTTCTTAATTATGTCAGCTGTTATAATGAATTCAATGATACCTTTTTCTTCCAGCCTAGGTTTTGGGAGTATACTCTCAATAAACAGAGTATCCATTGGACAAGAGGAAAATTTAACTTTTCTTCAAAATTTAAAATAGGGCTGGGTGTGGTGGTTCAAGCCTGTCATCCCAGGACTTTGGGAGGCTCAGAAGGGTGAATCACTTGAAGCCAAGAGTTCGGGCCAGCCTGGCCACCATAGTGAAACCCTGTCTCTACTAAAAATACAAAATATTAGCTGAGCATGGTCTTACATACCTGTAATCCCAGCTACTCAAGAGGCTGAGGCATGAGAATTGCTTGAACCCATGAGGTAGACGCTGCAGTGATCTGAGATCGAGTCACTGCACTCCAGCCTAGGTGACAGAGCGAAACTCTGTCTAAAAAAAAAAAAATTGACTCTCACTTAGTTCTATTGTGTACACGTCTAGAAGTTCATTTTAAAATAATTTTATATGACAGAAACATTTTATCAAACTAAAACTCACTTGAAGAACTTGTATCTGATTCCTTAGAGTGGCTTTCTCCTTGTCTTTTCACATATCCAATAAACTTCATATATTTGTTTTCCCTGTGTATGTATAATACTTAGAGAGAGTAAAATTTCTGTCCAAGTGTATGGGTTTACGCTAACATATCTGTTTGGATTATGTTTTTAAAAATCTTGTAAGTCTGAGTAGGTAAGAAAAGGCAAAGACTTCATTTACTAAAATTTTTTGGAGTGGCCAGCTAAGAAGTAAATTGCACTCACATAAAAAGAATCAACTACAGTTAGAAGTTTCTTTTGTAGCAGGGGATTTCATGACTATGATGAAGATATCTCTTTTTGTTTGTTGGTTTAATTACTTATTTTACTGTAGGCTCACATTACTTAAGGTGTTAGCTTCTTCTGTAATTTGCAAAACTGATACTATTAGAAATCACTGCATCAGTAGTCATCATGCCTGCCCACCCACCATCAATACATACATGCACAATCATCTTAGTTAACTTATCTTGCAGCCTAGACTTTTTTGGAAATGGAGACTGCTGAGTCCTTTGACCTCTTACAGTGTCCCTCTTGCTTCAAGTTTCAGGATATTGATTTCTGCTAGTAAAATTATAGCTTTGAACATTCATACTCAAAAATAAAAAATGTCTAAAATTGAGTATCCAAGCATCTGCCTTAAACAACTAACAGAGTAAAATAAGTAAGTGTAAGTAAGAAAAAATTAAAAAGTACAAATTAAATAAATAGTAAACCAAAAATGAGAAAAACAGTAAAAACAAGATATTTATTTTAAAAGACTAATAACATTGTTAAATCACTAGAAATACTAGTAAAGAAAAAACATGTTTACCGGCACCAAGATTGAGTGTGGATAAATTACTATAGTTTCTATAGACATCAAGTAATATATTTTTAATGTTATGTGCAAGTTTATGCCAATCAATTCAACATCTTTGATGACTTGGAGAAATTTCTTGAAAGGCAGAAGTTAACTATAAAGGTTCAAAAGAATCAGTAAATGGTACTACGTATATATCAATTAAAAACATTGATTTCATAATTAAAAACAGTTCCACAAATAAGATATGCACTATATTGCTTCTATTCTACACTGTACTGGAGATGCTAGTTGGCAATAAAACACACACAAAAAAATAAAAGACATACACTGTGGAAAGGCAATCGAAAAACTGTCTTATTCACAGATCACATGATTGACTATAAGATCTCAGGAGTCTATCCAAAAGTACTCTCAATGACTAAGACATGAAATTAGGAAGGTACAGTGTATAAAATCACAATATATATTTTTATACTAGCATAAAAAATTAAAATACAGTATTGAGGGGAAGAGTGGAACTTACAGTAACATCAAAATTGAAATGAATTTATCAGAAAGCTTGTGAGCCCCAAACTAAAATCATGAACAACTGCAAAGATAAATTAAATAATATAAAGAATGAAAAGTTATAGTATGTTCATTGATTGAAAAATTAAATTGTAAATATATAAATTTTCTGCAAATAGCTCAATAGTATCTATTAAACCTCAATTAAAATATCAACAGTCATTTTTATGGACAAGCTGATTCTAAAATTTATGTGGCTATGAAAAAGACGTGAATAGATAAAAATGTCTTACAAAACTAAGATGTAAAACATTATTTTCACTCACTAACTGCTTTCAAAACTTAAATAAAGCAACAATATTCAAGACAGTATGATAGTGGCATGAGGAAATATAAATATGTCAATGGAAGAGAACACAGAGTCTTTAAATTGACCTATACGTATGATATAAATAGATTTTTGACAAAATCCTCAAGGCAATTCTGCGTAGTAAAGAAACTCTTCTCAGGCTGTGTTGCTGAAGCACTTGTATAAATTCAGGAGATATATTAAACTTGACTCTGATCTCATACTATAAAAGTAAAATAATTTAAAATCATTCATAAGTCCAAATATAAAAGCTAAAACTGTGAAGCTTCTAAAAGAAAACAGAGTATGTACTTCACAGTAAACAATGTTTTCCTAGAAAACCGAAATGTCTGAAAAAAACACTAACCACAAAACATAATAAATTGAATTCCATTAATATTGTAAACTTCAAGCAGATAAAAAAATAGAAGCCACAGATTGGGAGAACAAATTTGCAAACACACATATGTACTTCTTTTATTCAACATATATGAACAATTCCAGAAAAGCATTTAAAAAATTTTAACCAAACTGGGTCAAAAAAAATTGAGAAAACATAAAGACATAAATTGGAAATAAATACATCAAAAAGTGCTCTATATCTTTAGTCATCAGTGAAATGACATTAAACATACAATGACCTACTACTTCTCTCATCTACTAGAATAGTTCAAATTAAATATCAACATCAATATTCAAAAGGATATGGAGCAATAAGAACAAACCTACATTGCTGGGGCTGTGAAAAATTATACAATGTCTTTGAAAATTGTGTTTTCAAAAATTAAGTTAAACATATGTTTACCATATGACCCCACAATTCCGCTTGTTAGGCTATTCCCCAAATAAAACATATATAAGTTTAAATAATTACAGATAAAATATTCCGTAGCTTTATTATTAATTGCCAAAAAGTCAAATGTCAATCAACAGGAGAATGAGTCTTTAAATTTCTGTTATGTTCAGAGTGGAATATTACTTAGGAAAAAAATGAATTGCTGACTTATGCAACAACAGGCATGAACCTCAACGCAATGTTAGCATTATCTTAAATATTATCATATATCACAAAAGTAACGTATTTTACTATAGTCAAAGTGTGACTGTGTGTGGAGATAGAGATTAATCTGAAGAGACAAAAAGAAATTTTCTGAGTTGATAGAAATATTCAACATTGTAACACTTGCCAAATTTCATCAAAGGGTACACAAGATATGAATGTATCACTTTAGGTAAATCCTACTTCAAAAAGAAAAATGTCCAAGAAGTTTAAATGTTGGTGAGAATAAAGAATAGCTATACTTTTTATACATTGTTGATAGAAGTGTAAAATGGAATAACCTCTTTGAGACATCTGTTGTCAGTATCTATTAAAACTGAACATACATGTATCCTAACAGCTAGCATCTCTATGCCTAGTTATTTATCCAAAAAATATAAATGTATATTTCCCCAGGGAGATATTAAAAATGTTCAGACTGCATTATTTATAATTGCCATAAACAGAAAACAAGCCAAATTTCCACCAAGATGAGAAGATAATCCAGCTTCTTAAGAGTGGCGATATTGACTTTTGGATCAAACAATTATTTTAGTGGGAATTAGCTTGTGCATTATAGGATGTTTGATAGCATCCACGGCCTCGGTACACTAAATGTGGCTAGCAATCTCACAGTTACAACAATAAAAAATATCTCCAGACGCTGACAAATGTACCATCAGGGCACAAAAACTACCTCTAGCTGAGACTCACTGGGATAGATTAACATGGGATATTAATTTTATGGTATATTACTCAGCAATAAAAATTAATGAACGATTAATCAACACAACACAATAAATCTAAAACAAGGTAATTTGTTGATAAATGTTTAACAATGTGTTCTCTGAGGTGAAAGTGAGGGGCCAGATGATATGGAGTATTTCCATAGTTTCTACAACTATTTCAAAGTCTAGGTTTTAGATGGTAAAAGATTTATATTTTTCAGAAAAAATTCTAATATTTAGGCTATCCCAGCATATCTGGAAAGGCGATATGCCTTTATTAATGAGTTTATAGATGACATTTCTATAGATGTCATATAGATGACAATTTATTTAAGATATTGTATAAAAGTTTGTGAATATATGAATTTTGAAGTCTTCTAATGTTGAGATTCTATAATATTTATAATATTGACACTTGTCCTCAGAATCTGTTGCTTGTTTGTGGTTTTTGAAATGAAATGGACCGAAATTTTTAGTAATTTATATTTTTAAATAAATGTTCCTTTTACATTCATTTGTAAATTCAAATGTGTCTTTTCATCAGTCATTAGCTAAGAAGAAATTGCTTTGCATTTTCAAAATGAAATGTATTTACATAAATATATGTGTGTGAAAGATTCCTTTTATGTACACAAATAAGTAAAGGTCAAAGGAAAAAGGTCCTGCTTAGAAGTTAAAGATGACATTGGGACCACTGACTTTTTTTTTTTTTTTTTTTTTTTGAGCCAGTAGTGCTGAATTGCTGATAATATGGATATTAAATGTGACACTGGATTCTATCTAAAGATGCACTCACAGTAGTAATTAAGAGGGGGTCAAGAAAAGAAGCCTGGGTTTTGATTCTAAAAGAAAACATTTAACTCAATTTGTAGATCAAATTGAAGGACCAACCAATTATACCATTACAAATTCTGTAACATGGATATAATACTTAGATTTCAAGTAAATAGCCCAAGTGAATTCTTAAAATGTAACTTTTTATCTTCATCCCCATTTCACTCCTGTTTTTTCTCTGTAGACCCAAGATGAAGGCTGACTACAAACTGTACTTGATCACTAACAAATTAGTCAGCATGTTTTTCAGTTTTGAAAGATTCCTGGATTAAGTCCTCAATATCTCACATATTAACACAGTCACTAAAGCAACCAACATTTCTTTGCAAACCAATGAGTACTTTGCTATATCACTCCAAATCAATGTCATTCAGTAATTTGGGGAAAATGTTATCTGAAAACCACATCCACTTCAATCACAACATGTACAATTTCTTAGAAAGCAAAGGAGGGTAAACACTGGGCTTCGTTCCTCCTCATGTTAGTTTAAAAATGTAAACTAGATTATTATAGGCAGAGGATCCAAGACAGGCAAAGAGGAACAGCTCCAGAGTGCAGTTCCAGAAAGAACAACGCAGAGGGTGAGTGTTCACCACATTTCCAAACAAGTTTTCACTGCCCACAGACCAAAAGATTCCTGGGCTGAAAAGTGCCACAAGTTTCAGCATGGCTGCTTCAGCCAGTGCCGTAGGTTGGCGCACAGAAACTCACACAAATCTGGGCGGCCATTTCAACTGGCACCTGGAACCCCTGGGAGACAGAGTCACCCATTCAACTGAAAGGGAGGAGGCTGAGACAGGGAGCCAGGTGATCTGGCTTGGCAGGTACCACCCCCACAAAACAAGCTATCTGAAACTCTCTGAATTGAGAGTTTTGCAGCAAGCGCAACTGGACCCACGACAGTTTAGCTCAGTGGGGGAAAGGGTGTTCACCACTACTTAGGCAGTCCGCCAATACCAAGACAGTTCTAACTGCCTCAAGGAAGTTCCCACAGCAGCTGGGCAGAGCCCACAGCAGCTCGGCAATGCCTCTGCTGGCAGACTGTGACTAGATTATCTCCCTGTGGGGCAGGACATCTATGAGAAAAGGCAGTAGTACATCAGAAACTTATAAATAAAGCCTGACCTTCCTAGGACAGAGCACCCAGGAAAAGAGGCGGTAATGAGTTCCACTGCAGCAGACATAAACGTACCTGCCCAGCAACTCGGTACAGAAAAACGGAGCTCCCAGCACAGCACTTGAGCTCCTATAAGGGACAGATTATCTCCTCAAGCAGCTCCCCAACCCCCATTTACCCAAAGAGATGCCTCATAAAGGAGAGCTCAGGCCGACATCTGGCATGTACCCTTCTGGGATGTAAAAAACAGAAGAAACTGGCAGCAATCCTGACTGTTCTGCAGCCCCTGTGGGTGATCCCCAGGCAAGCAGGGTCTGGAGTGGACCTCCAGCAGTCCTCTAGCAGAGGGGCCTGACTGTTAGAAGGAAAACTAAGAAACAGAAAGAAATAGCTTCAACATCAACAAAAAGGATGTCCATTCAGAGACCCCATCCAAAAGTCACCAACTACAAAGACCACAGGGAGATAAAGCCACTAAGATGGGAAGAAACCAGTGCAAAAAAGATGAAAACACCAAAACCAGAACACCTGTCCTCCTCAAAGGGATCACAACTCCACACTGGCTAGGGAACAAAGCTGCATGGAGAATGAATCTGATGAACTGACAGAAGGTGGGTAATAACAAACTTCTCTGAGCTAAAAGAACATGTGCTGATCCAATGCAAAGAAACTAAGAACCTTGTAAAAAGATTTGATGAAAAGCTAACTAGGATAAACAGCTTAGAAAAGAATATAAATGAATTGATGGAGCTGAAAAACACAACACGAGAACTTCATGAAGCATACACAAGTTTCAATAGATGAATTGACCAAGCAGAAGAAAGGATATCAGAGATTGAAGATCAACTCAATGCAATAAAATGAGAAGGAAAGATTAGAGAAAAAAGAGTGAAAAGGCACGAACAAAGGCTCTAAGAAATATGGCATTATGTGAAAAGAACTAATCTACATTTGATAGGTATACCTGAATGTGACAGAGAGAATGAATTCAAGCTGGAAAACACTCTTCACGATATTATCCAGGAGAACTTCCCCAACCTAGCAAGGCAGGCCAATATTTAAGTCTAGGAAGTACAGAGACCACCACAAAGATATTCCTCAAGAAGAGCAACCCCAAGGCAAATAATCGTCAGATTCACCAGGGTTGAATGAAGGAAAAAATGTTAAGGGCGGCCAGAGAGAAAGGTCAGGTTACCGACAAAGGGAAGCACATCGGACTGACAGGAGATCTCTTGGCAGACACCCTACAAGCCAGAAGAGAGTGGGGGCCAATATTCAACATCCTTAAAGAAAAGAACTTTCAACCTAGATTTCACATCCAGCCAAACTAAGCTTCATAAGTGAAGGAGAAATAAAATCCTTTACAGACAAGCAATTGCTGAGAGATTTAGTCACCACCAGGTCTGCCTTACAAGAGCTCCTGAAAGAAGCACTAAACAAGGAAAGGAACAACCAGTACCAAAAACGTACCAAATGGTAAAGAGCATCGACACAATGAAGAAAATGCTTCAACTAATGGGCAAATCATCCAGCAAGCATCAAAATGGCAGGATGAAATTCACACATAACAATATTAACCCTAAATGTAAATGGGTAAATGCCCCATTCAAAAGACACAGACTGGAAAATTGGATAAAAAGTTAAGACCCATCAGTGTGCTATATTCAGGAAACCCATCTCACATGCAAGGACATACATAGGCTCCAAACAGAGGGATGGAGGAAGATTTATCAAGAAAATGGAGAGCAAAAAACAAGCAGGAGTTGCAATCCTAGTCTCTGATAAAACAGAGTTTAAACCAACCAAAATCACAAAAGACAAGTGCATTACATAATGATAAAGGGATCAATGCAACAAGAAGAGCTAACTATACTAAATATATATACACCTAATACAGGAGCACCCAGATTCATAAAGCAAGTTCTTGGAGACCTACAAAGAGACTTAGACTCCCACACAATAAATAGTGGGAGAGTTTAACGCCCTACTGTCAATATTAAACAGAGTAATGAGACAGAAAATTAACAAGCTTATTCAGAGGAGATACATTTTTGATGGAAAAGTTATCATAGGAGAAGTATAATTTTAGAGCTGTTCCTTATGAAACAAATTTTTTAAGTATTAAGAAAATTGAAGCTATAAAAACAGTATAATTAGAACATTAAGCTTTACAGGTGGTCTCATTTAAATGTCTCTTACTGGTGGAGCAACTAAAGGCCAGAGAGGTCATGAAATGTTTTCTATATTATGTAGCTTTAACTATATTTAATTTGCAGATTGACAAGCTCCACTATTTTTGATAAAAAGGAATTTTGAGCTTCAATTCATACCCATATTATAGCCCTTACTACACTGCATTAGAAATACTGTTTTTCACTGGAGCTCTTTAAATCAGAGAGGGTATTTTATTCTGTGGAATAGAGTATATTTTTCAGTGACTTAAAATTTTATTTTGTAAATGAATGAGCAAAATCAAATGAGTGAAGTAATGAGTGATGATTAACTCCATAGGATTGGCAAATCCAGAAGACTGTGTTAATCTAATCATCTCTTCCCCAATACTGATTTGAAAAAGTTACTTGTATGTCTCTGTCTCTGGAAGATAATGCATAAATAAATTCAAACTTGATGTGAAGTCACTGAGAGATCTGAGGAGGGTGTGATGTTAAGGGGAATGTATCTAAAGTGAGACTCTATTTGAAGATACAGTTTATCATTGTTTGATGCCTAAAGAAGGATCAGTCAGAGAGAAGGCTTTTAATTCCTTCTGAAAGATGATAAAGTCAAAAGTAAGTGAGGTCAGGCACTTAGAGGAATATGTTGAACCCCAATGTGCTCAGTAACTATGTTTTTGACTGACTGACTGATCCTTGCATGTAGGCAGTCTGTAGTTTCAGTTTTCTGTGGAAATATTTTTTCATGGAGTCTTTGCCTATGTTTCTCAGGAGATAGAAAATGTTGTAATAACTCAGTATGTGCCTCCTGCAGATGTAACACATGAACTTGCTCCTGAATTAGATGAATCTTCTTCTGTGCAATAAATAAAATTAGCATCATAAAATGAAAGCTTGAGTTCAAGCAACCCAATAGATATTATTTCTTTATTCTCCAATTTCTTCCATTTTTTTAGTGAAAAAATTTTTTTTTCTACTTGAGTGACTTTTAGGACTAGACTTTAAGAAACACTTCAATATAGTCAGGTTGGATGAAGTACTTACTGTCATATATAACTTACTAAAAATAAAATACAAAACTGCACACATAAGGAAAATGAAGCATTACGCTCTGGGGACTTCCTTTTAATGAACATATGGCTTATATATGACAAAAAAGAAACAAAAATCACTGTTGTGGCATACCTTAGGATGTCTGCCTGCTCTAAATGGGCTGGCAAATTTAAAAAGTTAAACATGAGAAATGTTCAAATTTATCCAATAAGTAGATTCCCTGAAAGAGGTGGCATCTATAATCACATTAAATGTAAATGGGTAAGCACTTTGATAAAAGGCAGGAATTGTTAGACTGAATAAAAGAAATTAAGACCCAACTATACATTGTCTACAGATAATGTATTTTAATTATAAAAACACATGTTGACAGTAAAAGAATGGAAACAGATGTTCCTTGATTATATATATAAATCTACCATTGAGAAAGAGGAAAACTAGCTCATTTTAAAAAATCCAATTTAGTTCCAAATTCATTTCCTATATTCCGTGCTATAGGGAAGATTGTCTGAAGACATCTTTCTTTTATATTTGCTTCTGTTAGATAGTACTGACTGATTTGCTACGTCCGAGCACTGGTTTTGAAATATACATTCACGCATATAATTATTTATTCACTCAATAATTCCTCCAGCATTTGCTCAAAAATGCCTTCAGCACTGAGAATGCATTGAGATTTCTACATTCAGTTTAGGTGTATCTTCATTTAACAAAATTCTGGAAACTAACCCAGTCGTGTTTTTGCATTTGTACGTTTGTCAAGTTCCAACCTTTGTGATAGTAAGTAGAATAGCATTCCTACAATCTTGATTGTGCAAAGAGTAGATTCTTGTGACTCATATGTTGGGGAGCCTATTCACCCCTCTGGAAAAAATTATAGAATTCTGGATGTCTAAGGCCTTTCCACATGTACTCTAAAATGAAAAAGCGATCTTTAGCAAATCATTCTATTCAGAGAACCCAAGTGGTGTTTTAAAAGTAATAAACAAATAACCACTCTTTTTATCATGCAAATAATTCTTAATTGAATGTGGAAGCCTGGAAGAATGTATAGATAACCAAGCCTAGCTCAAGCAGAGTGGTATTTATCCATCATCTGGTAAGCAGCCCTTGCTTTCCAGCTCTCAGTCTAGCACTAAAGACAGTTTTCATAATCTTAAACAGTAATTAGTATGCTAATCCCAGATAGCCAGCATTGTTTTTTTAATTAACAATAGAATTGTTTGAATAAAGATTTAGTCCTTATTAGGCTATATAGTTATATGACAAATCTTTTCTCTGTCTTATATTTTCAACCCTGGAAATTTTCATTGAAAAATGTGTTTTCCTGAATGTAATATCTCAGGTATTATTATGAAGAATGGTCTATATATCAAAGTGGCATAATATTATTTGAAACATCTCTGCCACAAATTATAAATCAATATAGTAAACCTAAAGCAACCTCCAAAAATAGATAAATGAGGTAAAGCTAATAAGATAATTGTATAGACAAAGCAAAATCTGAAAATATTTGCAATTAATGCAAGGCAGGAAATAAGTAAAAAAGTAAAAATGAAACAAGCAGAAAAAAAACCAAGGTGTTAAATTTAAACTCAAACACATTAATAATCACTTTATTAATGGGTAAATACCCCAATTTACAAGCAGAAATTTTCGATGTAAGTAAAAAATATTCAACTGTATGCTGTATGCTATCTACAGAAAATGTATTGTAAAGATAAAAATGCAGAAAGGTTAAAAGTGAAAGAATGAGAAAAGATATGTAATTGAAACATTATTCAAAAGAAAGCTGGAGAGGCTATATAACAGACTTTAGGGCAAGAAATATTACTGGATATAAAGGTGGAAATTTTGTAACAATAATGATCAATTCATCAAGAAGATATCACACTTCTTATATGTATATGCAACTAATAGGAGAATGTCAAAATACATGAAATAAAAACCTATTAATGTAAAAAGATAAATATGGAAATCCACAACTGTAGCTGAAAATTTCAACTTCCTCTAACAGTAATTGATAGAGAAAGTTTTTAAAAAGTTAGCTGATAGAATAAGTGAACAAACTGCCATCTGAGTTGACATAAGTGATTTTATAGAACACTGCATTCTAAAAGAATTTCTAAAAAAAAACACACATTCCTTACAAATAACAGAAAATTCACCAAGAAGTATAACCAATATCTGTGTTAGTTATATATTGTTGCATAACGAATTTTACCGAACTTAATAAGTAAAAACAACAAACATTCATTATGGCACAGTTTCTGTGAATCAAGAATCTGGGAGCAGCTTAACTGGGTGGTTCTGGCTATGGGTCTTTTATGATGCTACTGCAGTTAAGATGTCAGCTGGGGCTACACTCATCAAAATTGCTGACTCAGAGGGGTTCTACTTTCAAGGTCATTCACCTGCCTTGGGGCAGCCCCAGATGCTCTGCTCCAAGGTCAGTCACATGAGCCTCTACACAGAACAGTCACCCGAAATGGCAACTGGCTTACCCCCCCACCGAGTGAGAGGTCCAAGAAAGAGTATCTAAGACAGAAGCTGTAGTCATTTTATAGCCTAATTTCAGAAGTGAGATTCCATCACATCTGCCTTATTCTATTTCCTAGCAGCTATTCGCTAAATCCAGCCTACAATCAAAGTCAGGGG
Source organism: Alouatta caraya (assembly GCA_963575295.1). Classification (NCBI taxonomy): domain Eukaryota; kingdom Metazoa; phylum Chordata; class Mammalia; order Primates; family Atelidae; genus Alouatta; species Alouatta caraya. Next base: position 12,203 of record CAUYUD010092951.1, read on the forward strand.
TTACACAAGGACGTGAATGCAGGAGCTAGTGATTACTGGTGGATCATCTTAAAAGCTGCCTACCACAGAATATATGCTGGAACATAAAAAAAGTCTTGAAAAATTTAGAAGCATAGACAAATTATGGAGGTACATTCATTGGCAACAATAGAATTGATTAGAAATAAATGACAAAAACTTATACAGAAAAATCCCCTGTTATTTGGCATTTGTTCAATATACCTTTTAAAAATGCATGGGTCAAAGACAAAAATCACAAAGAAAATTAGAAAATAATTTAAACCAGTTGAAAAGAATACACAGTATTCTACTGAAAATGAAAACAAAAGTGCCAATCTGAGAGAAAATGTCAGAGATACATGTATCTGGCAAAGTGCTTGAATTTGTTATACACTTAATAAACTCTCGACAACTTGGCAATAAGACAAACACAATTAAAAAGTGAGAGAAATATTTGACCAGTCATTTTACAAAAAAACATAAATGACTCTCAAAAGCATTATGCTTAGCCAAAGAAGCCAGATATTAAAGAGTAAATACTGTATAATTTCATTCATATTAAATTATAGAAAGGCAAAACAGAAGATCATTTGTTGCCAGGGGTGAGGAATATTAACTGCAAAAAAAAAAAAAAATGTGTGAAACAATTTTTGGGGGTGATGGGAAAAAATTCAGGGAATAAGATGAAACCCAGAGTGCTGTCAGAAGAATTTGTGGCCGCAGGCTCACGATCAAACTAAAGTTGTCGTTGTAATTTGGTTGAGATTTCAGGAAATTGTGGAAGAGTGTCTCATTTTTCCTCTCAGTAGAAAATGCTTCTAAGAGTTTTAAGGACCAGACTCTGACTCTTTCTGCTGTAAGCTTCTGCATCTTCACAAGTAACCCCAAACAGAGAGACTCCACTCAGAAATAGGTGGATGTCACTTTTGTCTAATGAATTTGATTATAATTTGTATACAGTCCACATATTTTAAAAGGAATTATAACGGCTTGGACTGAAAGGAACAGATACTGCTCAAAACATAAAAAGGCTTTTGAGTCCCCAACTTCGATGGGCAGGAAGCAGGCTAAGGACACTACTCAGCTGCAAACATGGGTCATTTCTTAAGGAACAGAAGGATAACTCAGAGGGTAGTGACAAGAGTTTGTCGTGTGTAGCCAGGCCTGTGTGAACACCCCAGGGAACATATTTGGGTCCTAATCAACATATGCCCTACCTTCTGAGCCAGATGAAATGGTAGCTTGTTTCTATTGGATCTCAGCATTTTGTCATCCCAGTGACTGCAATGTCACTCGCATTGTCCTGCCTCTTTTTAAGTGGAGGTATGTATTGTGGCTCCCTAGATCACGTCTCCTCATTGTAAGGTGGAAATGTGAGGGCATATAGCTGGTTTCTTTATCTGATGGTCTTCTGATCAAGAGGAAGTTCCACCCTAACCCTACTAGCCTCATCCTATTTGCTTCAGAAGCTAGTTGCTAAATACAGCAGCTTTACTTGATTTACACGATGAGATTCTGAACTTAAAGTATAAAACTGATGGTGATGAGACTTTGGGAGTTTAGGGAGATTGGTAAGTGTATTTTGAAAGTGAGAGGAAAATGCATCATCCTTGGCTAGAGGACTAAGGGTGGTAGTTACTCTCCCAAAATGGCCCCATCGAACCTCCCTTGGTCTAAGTTCTGCCATTGTAGATATGTGCTATCTCTATGATTTGCTTTAAGCAATTGGATGTCGTACAAGTGACTCTGGGCCAGTTTCTGGTGTAAGCCATAAGAAGGCCTGATAGGTTCTGCTTTGCGTTTTAGGATAACCCCGTGCCGCCGTATAAAAATGTTGGCTATTTTGTTGGAGAGTTGAGTTGGAGATGCAGTTGTCACAGCATCCCAGCAGCTGAGCTGAGATACTCAGCTTTCTTCACCAAAGTGCCAGGCGTGTGGTGAGACATCTTGGATTTTGCAGACCCAGTTAGCATCACATGGAGCTGGGCCTAGTTGATTCACAAAATAGTAGAGATGATAAAATGATGTCATTTTAAGTGACTAAGTTTTGGGGTGATTTGTTATTCAGCAATAGAATACTGGGCCTCTAATATAAGCCACTCACTATATAAGAGCATAAGATTATATTAAATACAAATGAATAAATTTGCTAATTTTGATTTCCGCACTTTGAATTTTAGCTGATCTTAAGTTTTTTTCTCTGACATACATGTTATTGGTAGCCACCAATATTAGAGCTTTGCACAGTTGTCGTTGTATTGATTACTATTCTTTAGGTTTCTTGGCTTCTTTATTAAGGTCGCTTTTTTCAAAGTTAAGTGACAGTTTAAGCCATTTATAGATCTTGGCAGGAAAGACGATAACAGATGTCACTATGTGATGAAAATACGCATAATCTTCGTGTTGTCATGAAAATATATTTTTAAAATCCTTTAGCGGAAGTTTAGATATGTACTGGTTTATCTGTCATAGGGAAACAGATAATTTTTAAAATACATGAAGTATTTGTAAGATTTCTAAACATTCTTAACAGTGTTCTTTTAATGGTGAAAACTGAATAAAAAGGCTTAAATACGCTCTAAAAATGTAAATTCTTCTTTTGGAAGTTACTAGCATTAGAACTTGGCATATTAGCCAGGCTGAAATATATCTGCAGTCTTTGTGATGATCAAAAAGAGTGATTCTTTAATAAGCTGGTACTCTAAAAACTTTCTGATAGGTCTCAATGTTTCCATATCAGTTTAATTATATGAGACTGTTATAAAGAGCTGCATTCTTTGTCTTACTCCCCAAGGAAGTACATTCCAGGGCATAATTCTGTTCTCTTATCAGCAAAATCTTGGGATTATCTCTAGCTTCTTAATTATTTTTCTATTCTCAAAATCATGCAAAAGGTTACATAGAAGCTTTAGGTACTTGGTTTGAGTCAGCATATCTTTGTATGCATACAGACACTGCATTCTGGAACTTATCCAGTGCTATCGAGTTGATTTAACCTAACTTCATTTTTATGTTAAGTAGATCATGACTGGCAGAGCCAAGAGAAGTCTAATAAACAAATGTTAACTTTCTATAGAGTAAGAATTCTTTCAAGACTGAGCTGCCCCCCAAATGCCCTCAAAATTTAAAAAAAAACCCTCTAAATTATCCACCAGAATTTCTTACATTTTCAGACTTCTCTGGGAGTATAATCATCATAGTAATATTGGATTTGAAAGATACTACTTTTCTTTTAAGGGAAGAGCCGTCAGGATTAGAATCTTTTGGCAAGCATGCCTACTAAATAGGTTGAGTGTGTAGTCTTTGGCAAGACAGAAACAAGAAGATACGTGAGTGATTCTGGCTGTACAAAAATGAAGCATCACATCCAAGTTCTTTCTGGAGGATAACACCAAGACCTTGATTTTTAAGCAATTAAATTGGAAAAGAAACACTTTTTTTTTTTTTTAGCTCAGATACTAAACTCTTCCTTAAAAATTCTTAGTGAACAGATGAACACTCTGAAAAATAGACAAATGATCCTGTTTCCCCACTGTATGTTGAGAAGAAAAACAATAAACAGAAAATTTGTAGAAATCCAAATGACCAATAAATGTACAAAACCCTGCCTAATCTCACTAAAATTCAAGAATATGCAAAATTTAAAATAAGGTATTTTAATTCACCAGGGGTGAAAATGAAAAAAACATTTTTAAGTAAGCAATCAGAAAGTATGAAAAAAAAATTATCTTGTGCTTTGTATGTGTACTTTTTTTTTAGCTTGAAATTGGCACTTTTTTATTATTCCACCTTTAATAAACATTGCATCCTACAGGGAAGGTAATTCACAGAACTGTGTTACATAGTTGGCTCTAATAAACCTAGCCTCAGCCTAAGTTTCTAGTGGAATTGTTTTAGTTCACCCTAGGTGAAGTTCCTGTATCTGCTCCCTGTGTTACTATATTTCCGCCTTTCTTTTCTTTTTTTTTTTTTTAAGACAGAGTTTTATTCTTTTGCCAGGCTGGAATGCAGTGCTGTGATCCCAGCTCACTGCAACCTCCACCTCCCAGGTTTCAGTGATTCTCCTGCCTCAGCCTCCCGAATAGCTGGGATTATAGGCGCCCACCACCACACCCAACCAATTTTTGTATTTTTAGTAGAGATGGGACTTCACCATGCTGGCCAGGCTAGCGTCGAACTCCCGACATCAGGTGATCCACCCACCCCCGCCTCCCAAATTGCTGAGATTACAGTCGTGAGCCACTGTGTCCAACCTATTTCTGCTTTTATGTACTAGATACAAAATAAACAATGAAGGCACGGAGACTGTAAAAATGGAGAAAGAGAACTTGAGTTATTTCAATTCTGTTGTTGTGTATGTGACCACCTGGAATATATAGATTTAAAACAAAGAGCGTGAAGTGAGAGTTGTAATATTTTGTTTGGAAAGAAAAAATTTTAGTTCATACTTGAAATATTTTATTGAGTTTGAATAAAGTTGTTTTATCGTAACGTTTGTTGTTGTTGTTTAAAACTAATGACTCGGCCGCGCACGGTGGCTCACACTTGTAATCCCAGCACTTTGGGAGGCCAAGGCCGGCGGATCACCTGAGGTCGGGAATTGAGACTAGCCTGACTAACATGAAGAAACCCCATCTCTACTAAAAATACAAAAAATTAGCAAGGCATGATGATGCATGCCTGTAATCCCAGCCACTCTCGAGGCTGAGGCATTGCTTGAACCTAGGAGGCAGAGGCTGCGGTGAGCCGAGATCATGCCATTGCACTCCAGCCTGGTCAACAAGAGCGAAACTCCGTCTCAAAAAAAAAAAAAAAAAAACTAATGACTCAAGAAGATGTCCATATCAGTGGCATGATTTAGTATTATTCCCTATGTTTTATCTTTTTCCTGTAACACAAAAGTATTAGTGCATTATTATTTTCTTTTTTGTATTGTAATTTTTTTTCTTTCTCTGTCACACTGGAGTGTAGTGGTACGATCATAGTTCACTATAGCCTCAAACTCCTGGGCGTATGTGTACTTTTTGACCTAGCAATTCCACTTAATGTTATGTCTTATAAAAAAATACCCATATGTGCACTCATGAGACTAAACATTGTTGCACTATTTCACAAAATGGGCACATGGATGCAATCTATGTATCTATTAATAGGAGGATGATTAAATAAATGAGAAAAATCTATATTATAAAGCATTTTAGAAGAATGTGGTAGAGACAGATTTAGATATATTGAAAAAAAAGGCGTCCTAGATATATTATTAAGTACAAAAGCAAGTTGCAAAACAAAATATAGTCTTTTTAATTTTTTTATTATTATTATACTTTAAGTTCTGGGGTACACGTGGAGAATGTGCAGGTATATTACATAGGTATACATGTGCCGTGGTGGTTTGCTGCATCTATCACCCCATCATCTACATTAGGTATTTCTCTTAATGCTATCCCTTCCCTAGCCATACATTTCCATATGATCATATATGCCTTATGATACTTGCGTATGATATGATGTACATGTACTATACTGACTGCAGTAAACCTTGGGGAAGGAAATGGAAGATATAGTGGGGTAAGAGCTATGCATATAATAACTGTAATTATGGAGAAGTAAAAAGAATGGGGGAAAATCCATGGTGTAACTTGAAATAATCCCATCTTTGGTTTTAAGCAATCAATGCTTAAGTGAATTGTAATTAATTATTTTCACAGTTCTAACTTCCAACATGATGTTGGTATTTGGTATAGAATATAAAGGTAATTTTTAAGGGCCTTTGTCTAATGAACCAGAAATAAAACTTTCCTAAGTCAGAACAACGAGCGTGATTGGCTGTAGAGAACAATGCCCGACTGCTTAAGCTTTGTGACTTTCAGCATGCTGATTCATCTGTACCACTCTCTCTTCACTTATAAATTGAGGGATGAAATGTATTTAGTAAGTTCATGGGAAAAAGCAAAGAACATACTGTTGGACAACATTTCATACACTGTCAAGCAAGATCCTCAGAAAAACAAACTGATCTATTTTCATTTGTTCACAATAAATACAACAATCTTAGAAGTTTAAAGCAACTCTTTCCATGACTGACTAGAACAATACAAAGAAAGCTAAGGAGCATCAACTCAAATGACACACAATTAAATGGCATCCTAAAAATATTTGATTGTAGTCTGTTTCTTTCCTCATCACGTCTTTCATCTGAAGTGTGGATTTAAGAAATAAAAATATGGACCCAAGTATAATTAATGTTTTCATATTCCTGCAGAGTCCAAAGCTGACCAGAACACAGACAGCCAGCTAGCAAAAGAAGTTTGCAAAGTAAATTGGAAATGAACATTGTCTTTTGGTGATGTGTTTGAAACACTGCAACATTTGCATTATAGATTGAGTTCAACATTATGTTGTCTCAAGTTGTAAGATCTTCAGGATAAACAAGGAAGATTGATTATGTGTACTAAGAGCTAAGAACAGGGATGCCAAAGGGATTAGAAACTGTTAATAGAAAGCAAAGCCAATATATAAAAGGTGATAATTTTGCATACATCATCCAGCTACATCAAGGTAACTGTACAAATGATGAGAGTAACTTGGGAACTTTTGTTTATAAATATTTTAATTTTTGGAAACTATTAAATATCTGATCTAAATAATTGTCTGAATGCACGAATAAGTCAACTAATTGTGCTCTGTGATTTCAATAACCTGAATCTTAAAATATATAATTAATAATATTTAAAGATCTGTTTTACACTTTGCCTTTATTGTTTTATAAAAGAAATTTTCCTTGTTGTTTACTTTTTTTTTTTTTTTTGAGGAAAAGGCATACATATTTTAAAAGGAAGCAATTATTAGCATCTCTATTCTATTGCTTTTGTTGCAAAATACGGTTTCTTTTTTAGGTAAGCCAACTCTCCCTTCAGATTAGAAAACTGATGATGAAGCAAAAACCTTTACACTTTGAAGTCAGAAGGAACAGCTTGCAGGGTTGACAGAGGCAAGGGGGGAGGGAAATGTGCTTGGAGTTGCTAAGGAATCCAGAAACACAGCATGACGTTTAAGTTAGTAAGAAGGGAGAGAAGCTAAATCCCTGAAATACAACTAATGATAGTTAACATTTATTTTACTCTGAAAGTACATGTCTTCAATTAAGGAAGTATCATGTTGTTCATTAATTTATAATCTGTGTGAATTAAAAATTATTAAATATCTAGGCTCAGAAGTAAATTGTGTGTTTGTGTGCATGTGGGTGTATAGTTCAGAGAAAGGGATTGTAAGAAAGGGGAACAGGTATTAATGAATATTTTGGAAGGCCTCTATCACAAATCAACAGCTACTCACGAAAGATTGTTTCAGATCCACTGAACAAATAGTCGACATGTCCCATAAGGACTTTAGATCAACTATGGACCACATATATACAGTGGCCTCATAAGATTAGAATAGAGCTGAAAATTTTGTATCACCTAGTGAGGTTGTAGTACAACACGTTACTCACTTGGTGGTGGTGGTGCTGGTGTAAATCAACCTACTGCATTGGCAGATTTATAAAAGTATAGCACATACCATTATGTACAGTACATAAAACTTGATAATGATAATAAGTGATATATCACTGGTTGATAATATATATTTTATTATTATTTTAGAATGTGTTCCCTCTATTTATTTAAAAAAAGTTAACTGTAGAACAGTCTCAGGCAGGTCCTTCTGGAGGTATTCCAGAAGAAGACATTGTCACCAAAGGAGTTGATAACCTCATGTGTACTAACTACCCCAAAGCCCTTCCGGTGGGACAAGATGTGGAGGTAACAGATAGTAATACTGATGACCGTGACCCTGTGGAGGCCTGTATTTATGTGTGCTCTTGTGTCTTAAATACTAACAGTAAAAATAAAAAAAATTTTAAACATTGAGAAAAAGCCTTTAGAACAAGGATATATAGAAAATATTTGGCTGGGTGCAGTGGCTCACACCTGTAATCCCAGCACTTTGGGAGGCCAAGGCCAGCAGATCGCTTGAGGTCAGGAGTTTGAGACCAGCCTGACCAATATGGTAAAATTGCATCTTTGCTTAAAATACAAAAAATTAGCCAGGTCTAGTGGCGCACGCTTGTAATCCCAGCTATTTGGGAGATTGAGGCAGGAGAATCACTTGAACCTGGGAGGTGGAGGTTGCAGTGAGTCGAGATCATGCCACTGCACTCCAATCTGGGTGACAAAAGTGAGACTCTGACTCAAAAAAAAAAAAAAAAAAGAAAAAGAAAATATTTTTGTACAGCTGTACAGTGTATTCGTATTTTAAACTATATTATTAACAGAGTAAAAAATTAAAACATTGAAAAAGTAATAAAGTTACAGTAAACTAAGTTTAGTTTATTACTGAAGAAATAAAATATTTTAATATATTGAATGTAGCCACAGTTTACAGTGTTTATAAAGCCTAGAGTAGCATACAGTAACGTCCTAGGCCTTCATAGCCACTCACACTATTCACACACTGACTCATCCAAAGCAACTTCCAGTCCTTTGAGTTTCATTCATAGTAAGTGCCTTATATCAATGTAGAATATTTAATATTTTATATCATATCTTTACTGTATCTTTTCTATGTTTATATATGTTTTGCTGCATAAATGCTTACCATTGTGTTACTACTGCCTACAGTATTCAGTGCAGGAACACATTGGTACAGGTTTCTAGCCCAGGAACAACAAGCTGTCCTGTATATCCTAGGTGTGTAGTAGGCTGTACCATCTACGTTTCTGTAAGAATACTCTGTGGTGCTTGCACAATGAGAAAATTGACTAACGATGCATCTCTCAAAAATATTCCTGTCATTCAGTAATGTGTGACTGTATTTTCTATTTTTACTTACCTGAGGAAGAAAATTATCTTATATAGAAGTAGCATACAAAGGAGGCTAAATCTGTCTAATAACTCATTATTTGTGCCAAAAGTATCATCAAATTAAACATGTTTAAAATCAAAGATTTCCAAACACTACTTAATAGTTCATGCTTCATGTTTCATTCAGCAAAACTGTTGGTTACAACATCAGTCAGACAAAAAAGACACATGGAATGTGTGACTTTGGGGATTCACAGTATGCATTAAAAAGATATAAAGATATAAGAAGATATTAAAGGAGACAAGAGTGCAATATAATGGGCCCGACTGATGATGATTGAGAGTTTGTTAGAATTGTGATATTAAGGCACCATGGACAGAGAATATTAGACTGGAGTTTCAAATACGTACTGTCAGTTGAAAGTCAGGGCTGGGCACCATGGCTCACGCCCTTAATCCCCACACTTTAGGAGGCCGAGGGGGGCAATCACAAGGTCAGGAGTTCAAGACCAGCCTGGCAAACATGGTGAAAGCACGTCTCTACTAAAAATACAAAAATTAGCCGGGTATGGTGGTGGGTGCCTGTAATCCCAGCTACTCAGGAGGCTGAGGCAGGAGAATTGCTTGAAACTGGAAGGCAGAGGTTGCAGTGAGCAGAGATCGCGCCACTGTGCTCCAGCCTGGGTGACAAGAGTGAAACTCTGTCTCAAAAAACAAAAAGTCAGATGCTTTGAATTTTGAGTGCTAAATTTTGTTCTGTTTGCTTCTCTATTAGCCACTAGCCACTCCATAAAGTCTTGCTCTAGATTGAGTATCAATAAAAATTTAAGAATAATTGCACATTTTTCCCAGGAATCCATTGGTCAACTGGCATTCAAATACATCTGTGCACTGCTTATTGACTATGATATATTCTGAGAAATGCATCATTAGGTGATTTCATTGTGTAAACATTATAGAATGCACTAAAGCAGACTTAAGATGGTATAGCCTACAACACAGCTAGGCTATATGGTATAACTTACTGATTCTAAGCTACAAACCTGTACATTATTTTATTGTACTGAATACTGGAGGCAATTCTAACACCGTGGTAAGTATTGTGTATCTAAACTTATCTAGTTATAAAAAGGCACAGTAAAAATACAGCATTATAATCCTATGGAATCACCATTGTATTTGTGATTCTTCTTTGACTAAATGTAATGTGACACATGACTGTATACCCAGTCAATTCAAATTTTTATTAAATAGCTTGAGTAGGAGTTCCTTACATTTGGCATTACAAATTTCTTTTCATTGTTTACAGTCTTCATTTGCAATAACTTGTAATAATTCGTAATTTACCACAACTAAAATTGAATCTGTGCTTCACAGCTAGTGAACTGGGGGTCAGCTTCCTCATCCATTTTTTCTAGTTTGAAATTCATCCCAACTTGGATTTTATTGTCCTCTCTTTATCATCTTCCATCCAGTTATATTCATGACACGATGAAAATTTTCTTGCATTATGAAATACTTCCCAGACAACAGTCAACCAATAAAGCTGGTGAGCAATAAAGAGGTGGAATAAAATAATAATTCTTATCTCTCAAATAACTTTATACGTGACTTTGGCTTTGTGTTTTTAGAACCACTGAGAGTCTGAAGAGAACTATTATATTTTTTTCATTCTATATTACTGAATTTTTAAGAAAGAAATTATGTGCTATATAGTGTTCTTGACTTGGAGAATTCTTGAAAGTCTCAAGGGGCATCCCTGGAGAATGTAAGGGTCTCCTGTAACAAGATTAGATTTATGAGACACTTGTAGTTTATATGAAGCTTTCAAATTCACAGTTAATGAGGTTTCCCTGGTGGTGGCCCATACAAATGAAGATGTCAGAACAAAACGAAGCATAAACTCCTACTGCAGTTGGGAGGTCTAATTTCATGATAATATGGAAAGAGAGAGAGAGTAAAACATATAGCAACATTTATATCAATCTTCAGGAAAAGCAGAGTTAAAATAACTTCTTGAGGTTTTTGTAATAGATTAAAAAATAAAGATACTCAAAAATCTAGTGATAGATTAGAAAAAGTAATGGGAGAACAATACACAAACTGTTCTTGAATGATGGTCTGATTATCAGTGATTGCCACTGCTTTAGGGTAATGCCAGCATGCAACAACTTTCTTAGATCAATGTTATTACCAACTGCATTGTTTGGGATATAATGTCTGAAGTAGTCAAGGACTGGATGAGGAGAGGTGTTTGTGGACTAGTGTCCCATTTAGGCCTTCTCCGAGGCTGTCTCTGTATAAACTTAAGAAACATTTTCTTTTGTATTTTAATCTTATTGATTACAAAAGTCTGCTGCAAACATACATTTCATAACGATTTTTCCTTTTTAATGTTTTAATGTTTCTTTAGTATTAACTCCATACCAAAATTAAATGGAAGTTACTAGAGTAAAAAAAGCCTCAAGATTACAGACTTCAACCACGTGAAAAAGAAAGAGAAGCTAAATTTTGGAAAATGACTGTGGGAGAAAGATACAGAAAATGGGTTTTACTTGATTTAATCTCTACCTCGTAGAGGTTTTATAAGTATTAAATGGGACAAAGTATGTGCAATGTCAGGTAAATAGTAAACACTCAGTAAATGTTACCAGTCATAAAGCCTTCTATTACCAATTTATGATACAAAATAGCTTACATACTTTCCTGTCTTTCTTTCTAAACTTGGGAGAAATCTCATGATACTCTCATTTGTTCCTTCCTTAATTACATCTATTTGAACCAGATTTTAGGAATCTGTAGGTTATATGCCCTCTCTGAATGATTGATTCAATAGTAACATAATGTGAGCCACAATTTCAAGTCATATCTGTAATTAAAATTTTCCTAGTGATTATATCAAAAAAGCAAAAAGAAACAGGGAAAATTATTTGAGTGATATACTTTAGCCTGATATTTGCAAAGTATCATCAGTTTCATTGATTTACATGTAATCAATGTAAAATTATTAGAAAAAAATTACTTTTTTACATTTTGAAAATCTAGTGCATATATTATACACGTCTCAGTTCAGACTATCCACATTTCAAGAATTCAATAGCTACCTGGACAGTATAGATTTATATGAAGAGAAAATGAAATGTATAGTAAAGAAAATTCTCTCTAGTTATGTGTTTTCTATCATTTGCAAGTGGATAAGGTAACCTTTTTCATGGATCATGATAAGTAAGGAGAGTAGCAAAGTTAAAACAAAGACTGTTTTTGTTTTAAATCACTTCTAAGTATAACCTACTTTATTATGCGGAAGCCTAGATTTAGGCAGAAACACTTGTCTCAAACAGTTATTAATTCTTTGGGGTATTCAAAATTAACTTTTTAAAAGGATGGTGTTAATCAAGTCATAGCCACAACACAAATCTTGATTTTTGGTGATTCAATGAGATGATGCCCACAAAAGCATTCTGTTAGCTATAAAGCACTATGAAATGCATAGTGAGGTGGAAGACTGTGTGCCAATTACTCAAGGATCTAGAAATAGAAATTCCATTTGATCCAGCAATCCCATTACTGGGCATATACCCAAAGAACTATAAACCGTTCTACTATAAAGACACATGCACATGTATGTTCATTGCAGCCCTGTGTGCAATAGCAAAGACCTGGAGCCAACCCAAATGCCCATCAATGATAGACTGGACAAAGAAAATGTGGTACATATATACCATGGAATACTATGCAGCCACAAGAAACAATGAGTTCATGTCCTTTGTAGGGACTTGGATGAATCTGGAAACCATCATTCTCAGCAAACTGACACAAGAACAGAAAGCCAAACACCGCATGTTCTCACTCACAGGTGAGTGTTGAACAATGAGAACATGTGGCCTCAGGGAGAGGAGCATCACACACTGGGAGCAGTTATGGGGGTGTAGGGGAGAGACGGCAGGGGGTGGGGAGGATGGGGAGGGATAACATGGGGAGAAATGACAGATATAGTATGCACCTAAAGTTAAATAAATAAATTTAAAAAATGCATAGTGAGGATCGAGACCATTTTAATCACCTAGAGAGTTTACGGGTGAGTGCACTTAAAATACAATGCTTTCCCTTTCCTTTCTAAATGGACTTTCTCTGTACAAGTTATTCACAGAAATCAGACACATTCTCTTAGGTCTCAAGCTAACAGCTAATAGGATAAACCCAGTTTGAGATTAATTTTTCAAAGAGAATACTTAAAAGCATTCACTTTGTCTTTCATTTCCCCAATCCAATTATTTCATACTTACATACTGGTTGTTTGGGTCTCCAATTAGCTATCTTTTTTTCAGTACGGAGAAATAGCTGACTAGATCTTTCTTTGATTTTTATGAAATTTAGTAATTTGGTAGACAACACTGAATGTTATTTCTTCCATGTACATAACCTAGAAATGCCTAGAACAATGGCAGCAAGAACAGGTAATGCAGAGGAGATGATGGGAATGAGAAATTAAAGCAAGATCAATGCCAGTTCCATAGGCTGATTATAGTTTTCAGTGCATTATGAGTATTAAAAACTGTTTAGATTGAGTAGAGGAAATGATGGGGATGGTGACAGTTATTTTAATTAGAGTGGCCGGGGAATGAAATGAGTAAGACTATCATGTCTACTTCTGAGAGAAGAACCTTTCCAGACGGAGGGAACTGACAGTGCAAAGGCCTTGAAGTAATGTTTCTTGTCATGGCTGGAATAGAGATGACTGGTAGTATATTTTATCTAAGAGTTGGCAGAGAGCCCGAATGCATAAGGAATGATAAGATTTCTTTTCTGAATAAGACAGAATGCCAATAGAGGATTTTGTTTTTGTTTTTGTTATTGTTTCAGTTGTGGTAAGAAGACATTAGATCTATCATTGTAACAAATTTTTACCTGTACAATATGGTATAGAATGTCTTTACAGCTTATTCACCTCTCTTGACTGAAACTTAATTTGTCAGTCCTCATTTCACTCTCTTCCTGGCAACCACCACTCCATTCTTGAATTCTCTAAATTTGCCAAGTTTTAGATACTTCATGTAATAGAATCATAAAATATTTATCTTTCTATGTCTGGCATATTTCAGTTAGCATAATATTTTCCAGTTCATGCATGTTGTCACATATTGCAGAATTTCCCTCTTTTTAAAGATATCTGAATAGTATTCCCTTGTATGTATAGAGTACATTTTATTTATCCATTCATCAATCAGTAGACATTTAGGGTGTTTCCACATCTTGATTATTGTGAATACAGCTGCAGTGAATATAGAAGTGCTCCTATCTCTTTGAGATAGTGATTTCAGTACTTTTGGATAAAAAATTCACAAGTGGGATTGCTGGCTCATACAGTAGTTCTATTTTTAATTTTTTGAGAGCCTCCATATTGTTTTCCATAATGGCTGTGCTGTTGGCACCCTGAGTTCTTGTAATCTCCCAGGATGGAAATGAAGAGAGATCACCAGATATAGCAGCAAAAAAGAGAAAGATTTATTTCACTTGTGCACAAGGAAGTCAGCGCTGCAAAAAGAAAAGGGTGGGCTGCTCCCTGAGAGTAGTATGTGTGTTAGTTTTATCGGTCCTTTCTATAGGGAAGGGTTTCTCTAGTGCTTCTGCAGGAGCTTTATGTACTTCCTCTTTCATTGCATGGAACATTAGCATTTTAAATCTCCACCCCTGGGAATGATTTTTAGCATTAAAATGAGGAAGGGGTAACGGTGAGTTGAAGTTCAAGTCTATCTGCACATCCAGAGCTCCTGGGAAGTCCCTAGCCCTCTAAAGCAGGAACTTGTAATTAATAGCTTCTTGGGTCTTTATTTGCTGATTGACTAGAAGTTAGGTAAGCTGTAGCTTGAGTAAAGGCCATTAGTTCTTTTTCTCTAAACCACATCAAAACCAGAAGCCTGCCAGCTTGCCTGTCTCAGCTGTACTTTTGCATTTCCAGAATGTGCCAGCGTTCCCTTTTCTTCACATTCTTGCCAACACTTGTCTTTTGATTTTTTTGGTGATAACCATCCTGACAGCTGTGAGGTGCTATCTCATTGTGGTTATAATTTGCATTTCCTTGTATGTTTTCTTGGGAGAAATGTCTCCTTAAGTCCTTAGTCCATTTTTAATCGGTTTTTTTTTTGGATATTAACCCTTACCAGGTATGATTTGCAAATATTTTCTCCCATTCCATAGGTTGTCTTATTATCTTGTCAGTTGTTTACTTTGTTGTGGAGAAGTTTTTTAGTTTGATGTAGACTCATTTATTTTTGTTTTTGTTGCCTGTACTTTTGGTGTCATATACATGAAATAATTGCTAAGACCAGTGTCAGTAAGCTTTTCTAATACGGTTTATTCTAGGAGTTTTCCAGCTTCAGGTCTTACATTTATGTCTAGAAGAATTTAAATTTTTTTCTCTCTCTTTTTAGAGGCAGGATCGCACTCTGTCATACAGGATGGAATGCAGTGGCATGATCATAGGTCGCTGCAACCTTTAACTCCTGGGCCCAAACAATCCTCCTGCCTCAGCCTCTCGAGTACCTAGGACTACAGGCCTGCACCACCATGCCTGGCTGGTTTTTAAATTTTTGTAGAGATAGAGTATTGCTATGTTTTCCCAGCCATTCTTGAACTCCTGGCTTCAAGTAATCCCCCCATCCAAACCTTCCAAAATGATGGGATTACAGGTTGAGCCACTATGCTGAGCTTGGAAGATTGCAAATTGTTAAAATTTTCATACTACCCCAAATTGAATACAGATTTAATGTAATACTTATCAAAATTTCAATGGAAATTTGTACAAAAATGGAAAAAAAATAATTCTGAAATTCATGTGAAGCCATGAAAGCCATAAATAATCAAATTACTATTGAGAAAGAATAAGCTGGAGGCACCATGTTTCCTGATTTTAAAATATATTACAAAACTACAGCAATCAAAACAGTATGGTATTGTCATAAAGGCAGACATATAGCTCAATGGAACAGAACAGAATACAAAGTCCAAAAGTAAATCTACACATATATAGTCAAATTATCTTTGATAAGGATGACAAGAATATACAAGGAGGGAGAATTATCTGTTCAACAAAGAGTGTTGAGAAAACTAGAAATCCACATGCAAAAAAAAAAAAAAAAAAAAAAAAAAAAACCCCAAAGAGAATGTGGATTATGGACGGATGGGAGGAGCACACGTCTGAACACCAGACACACCCGGGTAGGCGG
>CAUYUD010092953.1:0-25442 GCA_963575295.1 Alouatta caraya
GAGATTTTTTGAACTTGCTCCTCTAGCTTTTTCAATTTTGATGATAGGGTATTGATTTTAGGTCTTTCCTTGCTTCTCATGTGGGCATTTATTGCTATAAATTTTCCTCTAGACACTGCTTTAAATGTGTCCCAGAGATTCAGGTACATCGTGTCTTCATTCTCATTGGTTTTGCAGAACATCTTTATTTCTGCTTTCATTTCATTGTTTATACAGTCAACATTCAAGAGCCAGTTGCTCACTTTCCATGAAGTTGTGCAGTTCTGAGTTAGTTTCTTAATCTCAAGTTCTAATTTGATTCCACTGTGGTCTGAGTATTAAGACATTTTTTTTTAACACACGAGGAGAGGAAAGTGGCTTGTTTAAAAAAAGATACGGATTTTAGTTTAATAATGTAGGAATAATGAGTACTCAGGAAAATTTTAACTAAAGATATTCAAAAAATATTTGAAGGATGCTGTCATTGGCTGTTTGTGTCCTTTTTCTCCCAATTCATGTGTTGAAATTCCCCTACTCCACCCCTTACTTCTTAGTGTGATATTATTTAGGGATGAAGCCTTTGGTGGGTGATTAGGTTTACATTAGGTCATGAAGAGTGGACATCATGGGATTCGTCTTCCATAAGAAGAAGAAGGAAGATCTGTCTCCACCTGAAGTCCTGAGGAAAGGCCAAGTGAACGCAGAGGAAGAAGATTCCTGGGCCATCTGAAAGCCAGAAAGTTACACTCACCAGAAACTAAATCCGTCCCCTTAATATCGAACTTTCATCTTCCAAACTTTCAAAAATAAATTTCCATTGTTTGTAAGTCATCCCTGAATTTTGTTATAGCTGCCTAGGTAGACAGATGCACAACTATGCAGAGGGAGACAATTAAATAATACCTAGATGTGGAAAATGCCTGCTAGCTGGGAGCAGTAGCTCACACCTGTTGTCCAAGTATTTTGGGAGGTTGAAGTGGGCAGATTGCTTGAGCCCAGGAATTTGAAAGCAGAATGGTTTGCCATGTCTGTACAAAAGATAAAATATTTTCTGGACATGGTGGCATGCACTTGTAGTCTTACCTACTCAGGAGACTGAGGTGGAAGGATGACTTCAGTCTACGAAATTGAGGCTACAGTGAACCATGCTCACATTACAGAGTGCAATTCTGTCTCAAAATAAGAAATAAAAAGAAAGAACAAAAGAAAGAAGGGAAGAAAGAAAGTAAAAAAGAAGGAAGGAAAGAAAGAAGGAAAAAAGGGAGGGAGGGAGGAAGGGAGGGAGAGAGGGAAAGGAAAGAAAGAGAGAGAAAGAAGAAAGGGAAAGAAAGAAGAAAGAAAAAGAAAAAAAGGAAAAAGAAAACAAGAAGGAAAAAAGAGAAACAGAGGAAGAGAGAAAGAAAGATGAGGGAAGAAAGGAAAGGGAAGGGAGGGAAGAAAGGGAAGAAGAGGCTCAGAACTATAGATTATAAGAAGTGTGTGCTGTATGTAAACATGCAATTTTCATAAAAAGAGTCTCTCCTATTGACTTTTTTAAACTTTTCAGAGAAAAATAATTCCAGATCACAAAACAAGGCTGATCTTACTAGGTTCAGTATGATTATCTTCATAAGTTTAACATGAATTGAATTTATGATACAGAAACTTTATAGTTGATTTTCCTGGAAAATTTTACAAAGACTTTCATACTTGATTTTTTTAAAGCTTCTGAGGCTAGGAACACAAGCCTGAGAACTCTGCATCAGATTTTACTTGCAGCATCTCTATATTTGACTGATATATTAGTCCATTTTGGTAGTACAAATAAATACTCAAAATTAGGTGATTTATAAAGAAAGGAGGTTTATTTTGCCTTGTAGTTCTAATATTGTACCAAAAGTGTAGTGCCAACATCTGTTTCTAGTGAAGACCTGGAAAGTCCTAAAATACCGTGTCTACCAGGAAGTGACCCTTCCTAATAACCGTACAGCTAGATCCTTAAGCCTGATACTATTATCAGTGTTCCCAAGAGAGTTTTGTAAGCATTGGCTCCCAGCTGTGAGCCTTAGCTTCTTGAAAGTATCTAGTCATATCTGAATAAATGAACATTATTTTGAAGTATAGCATTCAAGAGCCCAGCCAACATGGAGAAATCCCATCTCTACTAAAAATACAAAAATTAGTCAGGCATGGTGGTGAGTGACTGTAATCCCAGCTACTCGAGAGGCTGAGTCGGGAGCATCACTTGAACCCAGGAAGCAGATGTTGCAGTGAGCCAAGATCGCACCACTGCACCTCAGCCTTGGTGACAGAGAAGACTCTATCTCGAAACAAAGAAACAAAAAACTCCCATACTATTAAAAAAAATAGTTGTGTTGTCAATGTTTCCAGTTATGTTCTCCTAACAAGAATAATGTGCTCTTATTAAACCTCAGGAAACAGTATATTGCCATAAGTAAAAGAACACTTTTTAAAAAATTTATGACAGAGCCTCAATCTATCACCCAGGCTGCAGTGCAGGGCCATGATCTTGGCTCACTGCAACCTCTGCCTCTTGAGTTCAAGTGATTCTACTGCCTCAACCTCCCAAGTAGCTAGACTCGCAAATGTGGGACCATGTCTGGCTAAATTTGTATTTGCAGTAGAGACAGGTTATTGCCAAGTAGGCCAGGTTGGTCTCGAACTCCTGACCTGAAATGACCCACCTGCCTCTGCCTTCCAAAATGCTGAGATAACAGGCATGAACCATCATGCCTGCCCAAGAAACTCTTAATAAGAATTTTCAGTTTCAGAAGCCATTTCACAGGAGGAGAAGATTTTATTTACAACTGTTTCATTTCAATTTATAAAAGCCAAATTAATCTACTAGATTGTAATAAATTACAGATAGCTTAAAAACAAAGAGAAAGGCGTCCTATGTGTCCAGGCAATAAACAATTAAAGAAATAACAATATTTCAAGGAATGGCTTCTTTTTCACCCAGATATTTATGGCTAATTCTCATATTGCTAAATATTGAATTAATAGTGTCGTAAACTCCACTACATTTTACTCAAAAGTTTTAAGACAGGTGTTCAGTGGCACACACATCTGCTCAGGAGACTGATGTGAGCAGATCCGTTGAAACAGGAGTTTGAATCCAGCCTGGGCAATATAGTGAGACTCTTTCTTTAAGGAATAAAAACCAAACAGGAGACTGGAAATCCTAATTCTGTCTCAAAATTGTCTAAGCTATGTCATTAGATGATTGTACCCAAGGCTTTATTTGAAGTACCAATAATGCAAACAACTATGGGGTTCTGAAACAGAAGATGACGTACTCTGACCTATAGCTGATTACAAGAGCTTGCGCTTTTATGGAAGCAAATAAAAAGCTATCTAGATAAACCATGCTTAAAATGACTGTAGTTAATTTATTACTTATTATTTTTAAACATGAAATATCTCATAAGTAACTAATAAAAAATATTGCAACTGACAGGAAAATGTAATTGCTTTTGTGATTTGCAAAACAAACAATTCAAAAAAGTTTTAAACAAAATGTCTACAGAAATAAAAATGACTATTTTGAAATAATGTACTGAATAATATACCTGACACAAAAACAGCATTTTTCCAGAAGGAAAAAAATCATGAAATATTATACTATTTTGAGAAAATGTGCATACATGCTATGAATATAGTGAAAACATACTAAAACCATAGAAATAATACATTAAGAATATACCAAACCCAGAACACCTCTTCTGCTCCAAAGTTCATTAACTCCTCACCAACAAGGGAACAAAACCGAACAAAGAATGGATTTAAGAATTGACAGAAGAATGGATTTAAGAATTGGCAGGCTTCAAAATGTGGGTAATAACAAATTTATCTGAGTTAAAGAAGCATCATTTAACCCAATGCAAAAAAGCTAAGAACACTGAAAAGTTTAGATGAAATATTAACTAGAATAACAAGTGTAGAGAGGAGCATAAACAATCTGCTGGAGCTGAAAAACACAGTACATAGATTTCGTGGAGCATAGACAAGGTTTCATAGCTGAATTGATAAAGCAGAAGAAAATTCTTCAATTCAGTTTCTGTCACATTTCTATTTGGGAAAAAATGAGTATTTCAGATATTTGTATTTATTCTCTTTTGTCCCTATTCCATTAGTTTATCACAGTTTTCTTTCTCTCTAAGGATAGGACAAATTGTGTTTTTATGCTTTGATAAAGAAGAGAATATTTCTTTCTGGACACATAATTGTCTGAAAAAGCAACTATTAACTTGGGAAATCCCTCTTCTGAATTCTGGTCCTTGCAAGAGTGTTTAGACACATCAATTTCCTCTTTTCCACAGCTTTGTAAACTAGAACAAGATAGATTTCTTGTTCTCCCAGAAGCCTCCTTCTAGGGAGATAAAGAGCTAGAATGACTTGGTATGTGTGTGCATGATGGAGGTGGTGTAATGGATGGAGGGGAGGGAAATGGACAGGATATCTGCACAGTGAGCCCACAGTGAGCCCTATAGAAAAAGCAGCCTACTTAATGTAAAGTTTGACAGCCTGTTAAAAAAGAAATAGTGGGAAAGGAGTGATTGTGATCCAGACAGAATACTACCTGAGAACCTGAGATTGGGGAATTGTTCCTGCATTGTTTCTTGTTCTGTAGGTTGTACTGTAAGTTCTTTTCTATTGACTCCTACAAATGGAAACTGCATAGACAGTAATCTCCACTCCCTATTGCACCATAGAATTAAAGATGAGGTTTGACTTTAGGTACCAGTACTGAGATAGAAGCTGTTCTCATGGTCTGAGAAAGTGCCACTACTTGTGTCCTCAATCCAGCGTTAGGATTAGGGTTACAGATAAGTGAAGACCATACTGTTGGCTCCGCTGTGAGTTGGGAGGCCTTAAACAGAAAGATAAGACTGCAGATCCCAGAGTCCAGGTGTTGGTGTGTGGGTTGGCTAAAGGTGGTATGCCATGCAAAGCTTGGCTACTCCTATGGCATCAGATCCTTGTACACTTCCTGATCGCCATTATTTTGGTGCCAGCCTTTTGCCTGCACTTGCCAGTGTTTTTGGTTAACCTGCAATGTTTTGCTTTGTCTCTCCCACTTTGTGTCTTTCTTGATTGTGAGCACTTCTCGGCCTGGTGTCCCATAGCTTGCGTTTATCTTGGCATCTTTCACAGAGGAGAATTGGGACACAAAGTTCGGTCACTAACTCAAAACTTTGTGTTCCCTGCCTCATGTATTTCACTTAACATAAGGTTCTTCGGTTCCATTTTGGTGTTGCAAATTACAGAACTTCTTGGCAGAATCTGGGTTTCACTCTAAAGGAAAACTTACTGCAAGTGGTTAGGAAAGCAAACCAAGCTGATATGAGAGGGTGTCATGAAGGTGAGGAAGGCTAGTGGGAAGTTTCAGTTACATGTGACAGAGTGGCAAATTGTTAAGGCTTTGGGAATTGCAACCCGAGAGTTGGATGGAAAGGACCATGCCCCAGGTGCCCCAGGCTTCATAGCAAACCCCCAGGCACAAAGTGCTGCCTCCTACCAAGAGAGGCAGCATGCAGGTTGGGGACAAGTTAGAGGTGGGGAATCAGGAGAGCCTTTGGAGCAGAGTAGAATGCAAGCAAGTTTTGAAATACATTTAGGCACAGAAGGCCTTGCAGAGTTGCTGATCTCCTATTAGAGTGACTCATGGCTGAGCTAAGCAGGAGCTGGGAATTACTCCCTCACAGCTAAACAGGACTCCTGGGACCTGGGATTTCACCACTCAGAGGTTCTCAGGTCTGTGCCTTGCTTGCTTCTTGTTGAACATTTTAAAATAAATCTTGTGACCTTATTTCCCTCCTTTATCATGTGCACCTACAGCAAATTTCCAGGCTTGTCCCATGTGTGCATCGAGCAGCTTCGCACCCTTTCCAGGAGATAGGCAAGTAAAAGATAGCATCTCCAAAGGATGTGGAGATGTCCCAAAGAGGTGGAGATGCCAGTGATTAAGGATGTAAGCCTTGGTAATGTGGATATAGAGTCCAGGTTCTGTACTGATAAGATGGGTTTGGTTAAAATGCAGAAATATGTTTAAAATATTTTGAACTCTCTCGTGTGAGGGCAGTAAAGGCTTTTACCATCGGAATGAGTGCTGCCAATAAAGTGTAAGAATGACTTGAGCTCCCTTTAAAGAAAAGGGATCGTTGTTCCTATGTCTCCCTTGTGTTCTGATGAATAAAAACTTTTATATTTCTGGCTCTCCTCTATTCTGCTGGGGCCCACCACACATGAAGAGCATTAGTCAATAGAGATTTTGCATGTCACAGAGTAAGAGAGGTCCAAATGAGATGATTCTGAGGCTATTCTTTTTTTCCAAAATGTTCCAAGATCCTTGGGTGGGACTGGCCAAGACAACCGACACTGGCTTTAATTTAACTAAAAGAAAGTGCTTTCTAACCCTTAGTTGAATAAGAAAACCAATTGTAAATGAATGCAAAGTGAGGGGAAGATGCAGAGAGATAAGATAGCTCACACATCCAGGGAAGATCATACATTACATCCTTTGCATCTCTGGCTAGTGTTTTCACAGTGAGTTCTGCCAATTGTATGCCAACACTGGGTATGGGTGGGATGAGATTACTTTGTCCAAGATCTCTCCGAGGAGCATAGCCATGGGCAAAATGATGTGAGATGGGATGGGTCAGGCAGTTGAGAACTGGCAAGAAGCTAAGAAAGGTGAGGGCACCAGGTTAGGAGTGCATCTTTCCACTACCAGCAGATCCTGCCTGCTCTAGGACTGGCCGGATCAAAGTATGGCTAAGACAGATGTCCTCCACCTATGGAACTCCAGCTACATCACAGTTCTACTCACTCAGAACTGCATGAGTTTTTGTTTGTGTTTGTTTAGTTTTTGTTATTTCAGTCAGAGTCTGGCTCTGTTGCTCATGCTGGAGTGCAGTGGCACATCTTCGCTCACGGCAACTTCCAATCTGGGTTCAAACGATTCTCCTGCCTCAGCCTTCGGAGTAGCTGGGATTACATGCCACCATATTCAGTTAATTTTTTTGTGTGTGTGTTTGTAGGAAAGAAGGGGTTTCACTATATTGGCCAGGTTTTTCTCAAACTCCTCCCCTCATGGTCTGCTCAGCTTGGCCTCCCAAAGTGCCGGGATTACAGGCCTAAGCCACCACACCCTGGCCTCATTCAACATTTTTGTGAAGATGTCTTGAAAGGGATCTTCCCTTTGTGTTTGTCTCCTGTGAACCTTCTCATAAAGCTCTTGATTTATTACCCAAAATAAATTCTTAGTTGGTGAGTAACAACACAAGATGGGAGTAGGAATGGGGTTAAGGTCAGCACATGTTGACCAGGGACCCTAATCAGCCCCTAATGTGCTTCTTTTTTGTCAATGATTTCAGATTCAGGGACTCAGCTGCAATGGTCAAAATGTCTTTTCTTCAGCCTGAAAAGTTGGCTATGATCAAAAGGTGAGTAGCAGAAAGATATCACCAGGCAAGGAACTCACAGAAACTGGGTCCGTATACCTGCTGGATTAGAGGGTGAGGACTGATCATAAGGTCAAAACAGGCCCAGCTGCTACAAGGCAACTTTGAATAACAAAGTAGAAGGCTCATTAAACTCACTAAATACATAATAAAATAAGAAAAAAGACAATTTCAATTAAAATAATTAAGTCAAAAATTAGTATCTCTTTTGTTCATATTTCTATGACTTGAGGCAAAAAATAAAGAATGTTAGATGTGGGCTTAAAAAGTATTCAGGTCCCTACAGTGATTTTCTAACATAGGCCTTTCTGGAGCACCTACACCTACTCCCTTTGAAAAGACTCATGTGTACAACAGCACAGTGTAGTTTTCCAATTTTTGGCAACTTCACAAATCAAAGAAGGGGATGTTCTTTTCATCTCCTTGATTACAGCTGCATAGTGAAGGAGACACAATTTCTATAAATTGACCCTCTCCTCTGCATTTTTGTTTATCATCACCATATGAGATTACTGAATATCTTAACACCTTATTTCAGTTTCTCTAAAGTGTAAGGAAACAGTTTTGCAATAGTAATATGCATTAGCCTATGTCAATCTGGAGAAACTCCAGTGGAGTTCTGCTGATTCTTTGTACTACCATTTCTCTCTAGGTTGTGATAATGGACATCAAACAAATTGGACATTTATAGACACTTTATAATTGAAAAGAGGTTAAGAACAAGAAATGAAAATATTTATTTTTAACTTAATAGACTTTTGAAATAATACATTTACAGAAAAATTAATCTGAAATTATAGAAAGTTCTCACATATCTTCCCTCCCTATGTTTTCATATTTGTGATCTTGCATTAGTGTAGTATGTTTTCCAATTAATGAACAAATATTGATACATTACTATAAAGTGAAGTCCATAATTTACATAAGGATTCACTCTTTGCATTATACGTTTTACATTTGTTCACACGTGTATAATGATATGTATTCATTAATACTGTATCATACAGAATGCTTTCACTGATCTAAAAATATTCTGTGCTCTGCCTATTCATGCCTTCCTCCCTTATCTGCCAACTTTTGATTCTTTTACTTGCTCTATAGTTTTGCCATTTCTGAAAGGTTATATAATTGTAATCGTACTGTGTGTACCCTTTTCGGATTGGCTTCTTTCAGTTTGTAATGTGCTTTTCGTGACTTGGCTGTTCATTTATTTTGGTTGCTGAAAAATATTTCATTGTATGGATGGACTGCAGTTTATTAATAATTCAGCTATTGAAAGACATCTTGGTTGTTTCTAAGTTTTGGCAGTTATGAATATAGCTGCAGTAGATATTAAAGTTCAGGAATTTATATGAACATGGGTTTTCAGCTTCTTTGGGTATAAACCAAAAAGTGTACTTTTCAATTAGATTGTAAAATAGTATATTTGCTTTTAAAAGAAATTGTATACACATTCATAAACTTTTCTAAATCCTAGAATTTTATGGTTCTGTTTTATATTTAGGCATATAATTAATTTTGAGTTTTTTTTGTGAAAAAATATTTTGTAAAATAATTACTTTATAAAAAAAATTATTTATTTTTAAGTTCTGGGTTACCTGTGTAGATCTTGCAGAACTGTTACATAGGTATACACGTGCCATGATAGTTTGCTGCATCCATCCCCCTAACACCTACATTAGATATTTCTCCTAATGTTATCCCTCCCCAGTCTCCCCACCCACTGCTGTCCCTCCTCTAGACTTCCGTCCTGTGACAAACCCAAGTATGTGAAGTTCCCTTCTCTGTGTCCAAGTGTTTTCATTATTCAAAACCCACTTATGAGTGAGAACATGTGGTGTTTTGTTTTCTGTTCTTATGTGAGTTTGCTGAGAATGATGGTTTCCAGATTCACCCGTATCCCTGCAAAAGACATGACCTCATCCTTTTTTTAACACTGCATAGTATTCCATGCTATATCTTTGCCACATTTTCTTTATCCAGCGTATCATTGCTGCGCATTTGGGTTGGTTCCAAGTCTTTACTATTGTAAACAGCACAACGATGAACATACATGTGCTTGTGTCTTTATAATAGAATAATTTATAATCCTTTGGGCATATACACAGTAATAGGATTGCTAGGTAAAATGGTATTTCTATTTCTAGATCCTTGAGGAATTGACACACTGTCTTCCACAATGAACTCATTTATACTTCCACCACGTGTATGTCTGTAACAAAAAGTCCTCTAGCCAAGGAAAACTCAGAACTTGGTAGTTTCATGGATGATGTTCACCAAACATGTAAAAGGAAAAAAGAAAAAAAAAAAAAAAACTAATGTCAATTCTACTCAAAGTTTTCCAAAAATCAATCATAGGGAATACTTCCAAATTTACTCTACAAAGCCAGTACCAAAACCAGACAAAGATATATCAAATAAAGAAAACTGCATGTCAGTATCTCTGATGAATATTGATCCAAACATGCTCAGCAAATTTTAGTAAACTGAATTCAATAACACTTTAAAAGATCATTCATCACTGTGATTGTTAATACTAAATGCCAAACTGATTGGATTGAAAGATATGAAGTATTGATATTGGATGAGTCTGTGAGGGTGTTGCTAAAAAGATTAACATTTGATTCACTTGGCAGGTAAGGCAGACCCACCCCAGATCTGCTGAACACCATCTAATATGCTGCCAGTGAATACAAAGCAGGAAGAAAACATGAAAATGTGAAACTGGGTTATCCTCCCAGTCTACATCTTTCTCCTACACCTTTCTCCCATGCTGGACGCTTTCTGCACTCAAACATTGAACTCCCAATTCTTCAGTTTTCTGACTCAGACTGGCTTTCCTTGCTCCTCAAGCTTGCAGACAGCCTATTGTGAATATGTAAGTTAATACTTAATAAACTCTCATATATATATAGATATGAGATATCTATATATGATATATATATATAATCTATTATATAACATATGTAATAGGGTTTATATTATATATTATATCCTATTATATATTATACATTATATATTATATTATATATTATATCCTATATGTATTATATTATATATTATGTATAATATATAATAGGATATAATATACGATATAATATATAAGATATATATAATATGTAATCATATGTATGTTATATATACATATATATAAAATAGAATATATATCCTATATATATCCTATTAGTTCTGTTCCTCTAGAGAGCCCTGACTAATACAACCATGATCAAGTGAGATGTATTCAATGATACAGGGATAGTTTATCATATGCAAAATCAACATGATATATCATATTAATAAAAGGCAGGTCAAAACTACATCACAATTTAAGTTAATGCTATAAAAGCCTTTGATAAATTTCAACATCCCTTCATAATAAAAACCCTGTGAAACTACTGGTAATATACTTAATCACATTAAAAGCCACATATGACAGACTCCAGCTAATATCAAACCGAATGAGGGAAAATGAAGGCCATGTCTCTAAGATCTGGAACATGACAAGGATGCCCAGTTTTACCACTGTTAGTTGATGTAGTAGTTGAAGTCCCAGCAAGGGACACTAGACAAGAGAAAGAAATAAAGAACATTCATAATAAAACAGAAAAAGTCAAATTATTATCTTTTGAAGCTATCAGTCTTACTCATGGGAAAACCTAAGGGCCACCCCCAAAAATATTACAACTGATAAACAAATTCAGCAAAGTCACAGATACAAACTCAACATATAAAAATTAGTAGGATTTGTACATGGCAACAGTGAATAATCAGAAAAAATAAAGATATTTATTTCATTTACAATAGCTACAAATTAAATAAAACACCTAGGAATTAATTTATTGATTAACTTATTTCTAACTGAAAAACATGAAAGATCTCTACAATGAAAACTGTAAACATTCGTGCAAATAATTGAAGAGAACACAAAAATGTAAAGCTATTTTATGTTTAGAGATAGGAATAATCAATATTGTTAAATGTTCATACTATCCAAAGTAATCTACAGATTCAACGAAATGTCTGTCAAAATATCAATGACATTTCTTTTCAGAAATGGCAAGTACCTATCTTGAAGTTTATTTAAAACTACAAAAGACCTAGAATAGCTAAAGCTATCCTGAACGCACAGAATAAAACAGAAGGAATTACATTACCTATCTTCAAATTATACTACAGAGGTATAGTAAACAGAGCAGGATATAGTGGCACAAAAACCAAAACATACACGGATGCATGAATACAGAACCTGGGAACAAATCTGCAGACCTACAGCAAACTCATTTTTTAAAAAGTTTCCAAGAACCTAACTTGGTGAAAAGGCCATCTCTTCAATAACTTATGTTGAGAAAACTGGTATGCAGAAAAATGAAACCAGATGCGTATCTACCACCATATACAAAAATCAAATAAAAATGGCTCAAACACTTAATATTAAGGCTTAGAACTATGAACCTACTACAAGAAAATATTAGAGAAACTCTCAAGAACATTGGACTGGGCAAAAATTTCTTGAGAAATTTCTGGACAAATTAGAAATGACAAGCAAGATTTCCTTTGAAACATATTTGGCATCAGAAAATTATTCAGGGAGGTGCTTATCTGGTTATATTTAGACTTTATGAGCCTTAACTTCTCTGCTGTCTTCTTGACCCCTAAATCTAAAAGACCAAATTGAATAGTATTATATATGGCTACAAAGTGTTTTTTGAGCAACTCAAGTGTGGCAACACCTTGCTGGATTTTGGGGTGAATGCCTAGTAAAAATGAACGATTAGGATGAGGAGCTAAATGCAAATCATTTTGGTAGCAGTTTAAATGAAGCTCAGTGGAGGAGATTGTACCTGGCCCTGGGTGTCTAATGAGATCTGCAAAGCAAAAAGATCACCACGGGTAGGTAAAGTCCAGGAGCTTAAGCTACAAAGGCAGAGAAGAAAAGAAATACATTCAGTGGGAAAGGAACAGGTTAGAGAGAGTAATTTATGGCAGCTTTAGAAGTAGAGGAGAGAGGGAGAACAGACTTGGGGAATGAGGAAAGGCTTGAAGCTGAATTCAGATATTTATTTTTTCAGTTTCCACATTCCAGTTATTAAAGATCAAGAACTGAACTTTATATTTTACTGAAAATAAAAAAAGAAAATATTAGAATTTTCTTAGACTATCTAAATTTTCCCTGCAATATTCTTGCAGGAGATAATGGAAAGAAGTTTTCAAGGAAATAATGGAAAGAAGTTTTCAAGGAAAAATTTATTTTTTCATCTCTTTTGGAACTTTAGGAATCCACCATTTTTAGCCACCAAAATGGCTAAAAATAAAAGTGAGACAATACTGAGGGCTGGCCAGAGGAACTCTCATATATTCCTTGTGGAAGTAAAACAAACAGTTGATAAAATTAGTCAGACCTATGATCCCAGCTACTCAAGGGGCTATATTTATGCACATGTATTTTATATATCTATATAAATAATACACATAGCCTACACACACAAATGCAGAAATATAGAAGGCAACTTTATTCTTAATGACCAAACCAAAAGTAGCCAAATGTTCAACTGTAGAACAGATAATTTAACTGTGGTATAGTCACACAAGGGAATATTCAACAATGAGCATTAATCAACTACAAACATACACAACAATGAATAAATTTCACAAAAATAATGTTGAGCAAGTAAAGTCAAAAACAACCTTGATTTTTATAAAATAAGAAAGAAATAAAGTCAATCTATATCACTAAAAGTTAAGAGTTACAGACACGTAAGTATACACATAATTAGTGCACAGCTTGCTGAGAAACAACATGCAGTTAACTAGAACCCAGTTTAGGGGATAGAACATCATCAGTCTAATAGTGACAGCAAGGGATCACAGAAATTTCTAGGGAAGTGGTGATTTTCTATTTCCCAAACTGGATTCTGGTTATGTGGATGTTGTTTCTCAGCCATGTGTGCACTTATTACATGTATACTTGTGTGTTTGTATGTTTTACTTCAATAGAAGTTTAAAAAGTTAATGGAGTTGGGGATAAAATACAAGATAAGGGCTCAAAGCACAGAAGGGTCTCTCAGATCAGAATGGGAATTACGGGAGTTTCTGTAAAGTTACCAGTCTAAAGTTGATCTGGAATTATCGGGCTTGGTGGAGGGAGAGGCATTTGCCCTTACTGAGTAGACTGTTTTCCCCTGACAGTCCTATGGAGGTTGAAAGATCTGGGGTGGGTGTGGAAAAGCAGCTGTGGCCAGACTGCTTCACTAGATTCTTCTCACTAGGCAGGACATCTCTAATGGAAATAAAATAACTCTAGTCAGGGGATTACAGACAAAACCAACATCTCCCTGGAACAGAGCACCTGAGAGAAGAAAGGCTGTGGACAAGGCTTCAGCTATGCCTGCTGGCTCAGAAGAGAGCAGTGGATTCTGACAAGAAAGATTATCCCAGAAGAGCACCAGCTCTGCAAAGGGGTAGACTGCCCCTTCACATGGCTCACTGACCCCTGTGCTTCCAGATTGGATTGAGAGAGACCTCCCAACAGAAGGTTTGACAGACATCTCATACAGGAGAGCTCTGGCTGGCATCAGGAATGTGACCCCCTAGGGAAAAGCTTCCAGAGGAAGGAAGAGTCAACAATCTTTGCTGTTCTTCAGCCTCTGCTTGTGATGCCCAGGTGAAAAGGGTCTGGAGTGGACCTCCAGAAAACTACAGCAGACCTTTAAAAGAAGGACCTCACTGTTAGGAAAATAAAACTAACAAACAGAAAACAACAACATCAACATAAAGGACTCCCACAATAAACCCCTCCAAAGGTCATCAGCCTCAAATATCAAAGACAGATAAAGCCATGAAGATGAATAAAAACCAGTGCAAAAACCCTGAAAATTGCAAAAACCAGAATACCTCTTCTCCTTCAAATGACTTCAACTCCTCTCCAGCAAGGGCACAAAACAAGATGGAGAATGAGATTGACATATTGACAAAAGTAGGCTTCAGAACGTGTGTAATAACAAACTCCTTTGAGCTAAAGGAGCATGCTCTAAACCAATGCATGGAAGCTAAGAACCTTGATAAAACGTTAAAGGAGCAGCTAGCTAGAACAACCAGTTTAGAAAGGAACATATACAACTTGATGGAAATGAAAAACACAAGAACTTCATGAGGCATATGCAAGTATCAATAGCTGAATTGATCAAGTGTAAGAACAGTTATCAAAGATTGAAGATGAACTAACTGAAATAAGGCATGACAAAAAAAAATGGAAAAGAAAAATGAAAAGGAATGAACAAAGCCTCCAAGAAATATGGGACAATGTGGAAAGTCCAAGTCGACAATTGAAAGGTGTAACTGAAGTGATGGGGAGAATAAAACCAAGTTGGAAAACACACTTCAAGTTATTATCCAGGAGAATGTCCCCAACCTAGGGAGACAGGCCAGCATTCAAATTCACAAAACACAGAGAACACCACTAAGATACTCCTCAGGAAGAGCAATCCCAAGACATATAATCTTCAGATTCTCCAAGGTTTTAAAAGAAGGAGAAAATGTTAAGGGCATAGAGAGAAAAAGATCAGGTTACCTACAAAGGAAAGCCCATCACACTAACAGGGCATCTCTCTGCAGAAACCCTGCAAGCCAGAAGAGAGTGGGGGCAATATTCAACATTCTTAAAGAAGTGAATTTTCAACCCACAATTTCATAGCCAAACTAAGCTTCACAAGTAAAGAAGAAATAAATCCTTTACAAACAAGCAAATATTTAGTGATTTTGTCACCACAAGATCTGCCTTACAAAAGCTCCTGAAAGAAGCACTAAAAATGAGAAGAAAAACCTCGTAATAGTCCCTGCAAAAACAAAGCAAATATAAAGACCAATGACACTGTGAAGAAACTGCATCAACTAATGTGGAAAATAACCAACTAGCATCATGATCACAGAATCAAATTTACACGTAACAAAATAACATTAAATGTAAATGGACTAAATGTCCCAATTAAAAGATACAAACTGGCACACTGGGTGATGAATCAAGACCAATCCATGTGCTGTATTCAGCAGCTCCATCTCACATGCAAAGACAAAAATAAGCCAATATAAAGACATACAAGAATATTTACCAAGCAAATGGGAAACAAAAATAAAAAGGCAAGAGGTGAAATCTTGGTTTCTGGTAAAACAGACTTTAAACCAACAAAGATCAAAAAAGACAAACAAGGATATTACATAATGCTAAAGGGATACTTGAAACAAGAAGAATTAACTATCCTAAATATATATGCACCCAAAACAAGAACACCCAGAATCATAAACAAGTTCTTAGAGACCTACAGAAACTTAGACTCCCACACAATAATAAAAGTGGGAGACTTTAACATTCCACTTTTAATATTAGAATGAGTCAGAAAATTAACAAGGATATTCAGGACTTACAGCTGCAGAACTCTCCATCCTATATCAACAGAGTGTACATTCTTCTCATTTCCACATAGCATATATTCTAAAATCGTCCACATAATTGAAAGTAAAGCAATCCTCAGTAAATACAAAAATAAATAAATAAAAAGGAAATCATAACAAATGGTTCTCAGGCATAGTGAAATCAAATTAGAACTAAGGATTAAGAAACTCACTCAAAACTGGACAACTACGTGGAAATGGAACAACCTGCTCCTGATTAGCTACTGGGTAAATAACAAAATCAAGGCAGAAATAAAGAAATTCTTATAAACTAATGAGAAAAGATAACATACCAGAATCACTGGGACACAGCTAAAGTAGTATTAAGTAGAAAATTTATACCACTAAATGCTCACAGAGGAAAGCTGGAAAGATCTAAAATTGACACAATAACATCACAATTAAAAGAACCAGAGAAGCAAGAGCAAACAAATTCAAAAACTAACAGAAGACAAGAAATAACTAAGATTAGAATAGAACTGAAAGATATAGAGACACGAAAACCTTTCAAAAAATCAATGAATCCAGGAGCTAATTTGTTGAAAAGATTTAACAAAATAGATAGACTTCTAGCTAGATTAATGGAGAAAAATAGAGAGAAGAATTAAATAGACACAATAAAAAAATGATAAAACCACTGATCCCATAGAAATACAAACTACTATCAGAGAATACTACAAACACCTCTCTGAAATAAACTAGAAAATCTAGAATAAATAAATGAATTCCTAGACACATACATCCTCTCAGAACTAAACCAGAAAGAAGCAGAATCCCTGCATAAACCAACTTGTAAAATTGAGGCAGTACCTAATAGCCTACCAAAAGAAAAAGAAAAAAAAAAAAAAAAAAAAAAAAACAGGACCAGATGGATTCACAGCCAATTTCTACCAGTGGTACAAAGAGAAGTTGGTAACATTCCAATCTGAAACTACTGCAAACAATACAAAAAGAGATACTTCTCCCAGCTCATCTTATGTGACCAGCATCATCCAGATATCAAAACCTAACAAACACACAACCAAAAAAGAAAATTTCAGGCCAATAACTCATATGAACATCAGTGAGAATCCTCAACAAAATACTGGCAAACTGAATCTAGCAATGCATCAAAAAGTTTATCTACCAAAATCAAGTCAGTTTCATCCAAGGGATGCAAGGCTGGTTCAACATATGCAAATCAATAAATGTAATCCATCACATAAACAGAAATAATGACAAAACCGCATGACTATTCAGTAGATACAGAAAAGGCCTTTGATAAAATTCAACATCCTTCCATGCTAAAATATTCTTTATGAATTAGGTATTGATGGAACACATCTCAAAATAATAGCTGTTTATGACAAACCCACAGCCAATATCTACTGAATGGGGAAAAGCCAGAAGCATTCCATTTTAAAACTGGCATAAGATAAGACTGCCCTCTCTCACTGCTCATATTCAATATAATATTAGAAATTCTGGCCAGAGTAATTAGGCAAGACAAAGAAATAAATGGTATTCAAATAGAAAGAAAGGAAGTCAGACTGACTCTGTTGCCGATGACATAATTGTATATTTAGCAAACCCATTGTCTCAGTCCAAAAATTCTTAAGCTGTTAGGCAACTCTAGCAAAGGCTCAGGATACAAAATTAATGTTCATAAATTACAAGCATTCCTATACACCAACAATAGACAAGCAGAGAGCCAAATCATGAGTGAACTCCATTTACAATTGTTACAAAGAGAATAAATTATATAGGAATACAACTTAAAAGGGACACAAAAGATTTCTTCAAGAACAACTGCAAACTACTGCTCAAAGAAAAACGAGTGTAAACAAACAAATGGAAAAGTATTCCATGCTCATGGTTAGGAAGACTGTGTATCATAAAAATGACCATACCATCCAAAGTAATTTTTAGATTCAATGTTATTACCATCAAGCTACCATTATCTTTCTTTCTAGAATTAGAAAAATCTACTTGAAATAACATGGAACCAAAGAGCCCATATAGCCAAGACAATCCTAAGAGAAAAACAAAACAAAACAAACAAAAAAACCTGTTTTGTTTGTTTGTTATTCAACATAATACAAATAATTTTGGAAAATATGGCCATTTTCATGATACTGATTTTCATGAAAAGAAATCATCATGCTACATGACTTCAAACTATACTACAAGACTATGGTAACCAAAACAGCATGGTATTGAGTACCAAAAGAGATATGTAGACCAATGGAACACAGCAGAGATCTCAGAAATAACAACACACATTTACAACCATCTGATCTTTGACAAACCTGACAAAAACAAGCAATGAGGAAACGACTTCTTATTTAATAAATGGTGCTGAAAAAACTGGCTAGCCATATGCAGGAAACACAAACTGAACTTTTTCCTTACACTTTATACAAAAATTAACTCAAGATGGATTAAAGACTTAAATTTAAACCCCAAAACCATAAAAACTCTAGAAGAAAACCTAGACATTGCCACTCAGGACATAGGCATAGACAAAGACTTCATGAAAAAACAAAACAAACAACAAGAACAAAAACACCGAAAGCAATTGCAATAAAAGCCAAAATTGACAAATGGGATCTAATTAAATTAAAAAGCTTCTGCACAGCAAAAGAAACTATCATCAGAGTGAACAGACAACCTACAGAAGAGGAAAAAAAAATAACTGCCTGTCTGACAAATGTGTAATATCCAGAATCTCCAAGAAACTTAAACAAATTTACAGGTAAACAAAGAAACCCATCAAAAAGTGGGCAAACAATATGAGTGGACACTTCTCAAAAGTAGACATTTATGTAGCAATCACACATATGAAGAAAAGCTCCTCCTCACTGGTCAGTAAAGAAAAGCAAATCAAAACCACAGTGAGATACCATCTCACACCAGTTAAAATGACAATTATTAAAAAGTAAGGAAATCACGTATGCTGACAAGGCTGTGGAGAAATAGGAACATTTTTATGTTATTGGTGGGAGGATAAATTAGTTCAAAAATTGTGGAAGACAGTGCAGCAATTCGTCAATGATCTAGAAGCAGAAATGCCATTTGACATTGCAATCCCATTACTGGTGTATACCCAAAAGATCATAATTCATTCTCTGTTAAAGACACACGCACATATATGTTTATTGCGGCCCTATTTAAAATAGCAAAGTCTTGGAACCAACCCAAATGCTAATCAAGGTTAGAATGGATAAAGAAAATGTGGTGCATATATCCCATGGAATACTATGCAGCCATGAAAAATGAGTTGATGTCCTTTGCAAGTATGTGGATGACGCCGGAAGCCATTATTCTCTGCAAACTAACAAAGGAACAGAAATCCAAACACATTGTGTTCTCACTCATAAATGGGAGCTGAACAATGAGAACACATGGACATAGTGAGGGGGACATCACACACTGGGGCTTATCAGAGGACAGGGGACAAAGGAAGTGAGAGCATTGGGACAAATTCCAAATGTATGAGGGGATTAAAACCTAGATGATGGATTGATAGATGCAGTAAGTCACCATGGCACACATATACCTATGTAAGAAACTTGCACATTTATCCCACAACTTAAAATTTAAAAATATGAGTTAAAAAGACCAATTATTACATTTAGCTGGTCCTACTTTCAATCCTATACTGGTATTATTTATATAACATGGGTACCTCACACACTTTTTGGATATAAGCCAGAATTCTCCTAAGTAAGGATGCCTTAAATTTCTATTTACCCTTGCCAATAAATGTATCATTCCCAGTGCTTTATCTTTCCTGCTTAGAAAATATGTCTTAATGTTGCAATCTGGAATGTTTGTATTATGTACAAAATTTTTGTATTTCTTCCAATAGAAGAAATTTATTACTGTCAGTTTGGGTAGTGGTCATTAGATTCTATTAACCATGATGATAAACTGAAAATTTAGCTTTCCCGTGTCTACAGGGAAGAGCCAAGTCCTAGTACTTGGCTGACTAAAGCGCTCCAGAGAAT
Organism: Alouatta caraya; assembly: GCA_963575295.1. NCBI lineage: Eukaryota > Metazoa > Chordata > Mammalia > Primates > Atelidae > Alouatta > Alouatta caraya. The sequence continues at coordinate 19,880 of CAUYUD010092953.1, forward strand.
TTACTGAAGGGAATCTGTTTTCAAAATCATCATTTTCTAAAAGGATTCTGGGGGGTATTTCTCATGTTATGCAACAAAATGTCATGAAAAATGTGGGACAGGACTGAAAGTAGGTAAGCATGAATTTGAGAAAATGCTGGAATTCTCACCTACTTGTGAGTCCAATGCCTTCATATACCAGATGACAGACAGCTGGTGAGATTTACTAAAGGTGTAGTTGTTAGCATAGTGAGGCTACGTAATAACACTTTGGGTTATACACTACAGACCATACTCTAGATTTGTGCCACTCAAAGCAAACTTCCTGGGTCTGGTAATTTTTCTCACATTCTTTACCTGCATTTTTCACTTTTTGCCAAGTCCAGGAAGGAAAAATATTTTTCAAACAAATTTCTTCTTACATAGCATTGAAATGGCATATAGCCCGTCTCTCCAGATTCATCCTACCTGGTTTCCACATCCTTTGTCATGAGACTTTGCAGTTCATCTCATCAGAGTACCTTCCTACTTTTCAGATAAGGCTACAGGATTGCCTTGGAAAATAAAATGCTATCAGAAGTAGCAATATATTACTTTTGTGTTTAGCCCTTAAGAGTCATTGCATTTCCATTACACCCTCTTGAATGTTTGCTATTGCCATGAGAAGAATATGTCCTATATATTCTATTCATTCATGCAAGATAACAGATATATAAAGCAGACCTGGACTCCGGCCCACACTTAGTGTTAAGCCCAATTGTGCATAGTGTAGATAAGCTAACCACAACTGACCCAAAGATATATGGGTCATCTATCATATGTTAATTGAGAAATACATTTTCTGAATCATAGTACTCAGTTTTAGGGTAGTTTCTTAAATAGCAGTACTGTGAAAGAGCTGACTGATTCACTTAAGCACGTTATTCTCTCAAAGCAACATTTGTAATGAATGATTTACCATTTAAAATAACATCTTCTCTCTCCCACCTTTCTCATCTTAATTTTTTAGAGTATTCTCATATACTAGAATATCATATACTTTAATATATTTATTCTTTTTCTCTTCCCAAGAGTTTTATAGTGCCTGAGATAATATTTTACTTCCTGTTATAAATGCTCAACATCTTGGTAGACACATAGTGGTTGCTAAATAAGTATGCATGGGAAAAATATATTTCATAGTCCACTTTGTCATTATTTCAACATTCATTATCTAATTTTATTTTTGTATATAATTCAATAGCTTGGTAACCAGCAAAGATAACAGAGAAGACTTGTGGAGGAAAATGTAAGAACAGGAAACTTCCAAATCTTGTCCCTGATGAGATATGAGATACTTTTCTCCAAGACTGCATCCCAATGATTAGGAAATATCAAAACTGTGAAAACAAAAATGCTAACAGGTAGCTTAGATGCTGCCATCTATTGTCACCACCATGCCACTAAGTTTCTGTATGCTATAATCAGGATATCTCTTAACCATCTGTGTGTGCCACTGCATGAACAGAAATTTTAAGGGGACTTACATGTCTCTTCAAAGAACTGTAAGAATGTTTGATTTTGGCATTGTTACAACATTACATATCAGTTAAATTATATAGTAGAAACAGCACAATGTCAAGGCCAGACATTATGACAACTGAAGCATAAAATTAGATGCAGTATTTTATAGCATACAGAAACTACATCTTTAAAAAAATTTCTAATTTCCAGTACTCTGTTTCTTGTGGCTTTTTAAAATATATACACCAATGAGCACTTTTTATACAAAAATATCCAAGACAATTTTGTCCAGCATGCTTTCTTGGGCTTAACAGATTATGTGGCCACCTCAATTTGTATTAAAATATTTTTCCCAGCCTATATTAGAAAATGAGATCTAACCCTTCAAGGAAGGTAAAAGGGTTCCTCTCCCACCTCCACTCCTAACCACAAGAGGACAGTGTGGTATCTCTTTGTTTCAGGTTGGATATGGAGAGTGCTTTAATGACCTAAACTCCACTGTAGGGTGCATTTAAAAGTGGGACCTTAGAAGTCATTGATTTTATTTTCTCTTTCTATAGCTCTTCACCCTCTTTCATGGCTTTCCTTGCTAGGCACAAAAAAGACTGTTTTCCTGGTTAATCTTTTGAGGGTTTATACTATTGGGGACCCCATTTTCCCAGCATGGTGCTTTGTACACAGTAAACGTTTAGTAGGTGTTTGCCAAATGACTAAAATTCCAAGTCTCTTGGTTAACCATGAGCATCTTGGATCTCTCCCTAACTGGACGTTGTTTCTGTTGTTGGACTCTGTTTCCTTAAGGAGTGAGATCTAGGTTCTTGTCTAGAAACTAGTGTTTCTACCACTCTGAAACACTTTACTCAGATGGGTGAAACATGGATGTGATTAAACTTGTGTTCAATGAAAGAGTATGTATTCTTCTTGCTGGGTTTCACATTATTCCCAGATGAAGCCATTTTACTCCTTCGGGTCCATGTCTTACTGAGGTTCCTTGTCTTCCCTTCTGCTCATAGGCAGAGGTAAGAGCTGAGGATTGTCACTGTTCCTCTCTTAGCTTCACGATACATTTCTGGTTGTTGAGTTTATTTTGTCCCTACAGACATTCTACCCCTGTTCTGCATTCTACGAAATCATGGCACAAAAGCAATAATAGTTTTAGTGCCGCAAGAGTACCTCAGTCATTTAGCTGCTACCAGTATTTTCTGTTTAGATCTACTGTAAACTTACTTCTCTCTTGCCTAGTGATGATACAGGGCCTGTTTAAATATATATGAACTCTGAATTTTTCTTATTGATGTACATTTCTCTTGCATTTCAGCAAGAGGGTTAATATGTACTTCAAGTCTCTGTTGAGAGTAAACAGATCACATATCCTTTACTCCTCTGTAACAGAAGATTCCCTTTCATGCCTAGGTAATAACTGAATTTTCTGCTTAGTATCCTCTCGTTTCTTGGTCTGGGTACATTCAGTACAACTTGTTTTGCATATGGTTTAACTGCATAAGACAATGTACCCAGAGGCACAGTTAAGGACTCCTCCTTTCTGGAGTGAGGCCTAAGCCCAATGCAGAAGCCTGCAGCCAGCCTCCTATAGCTTATTAAGTGCTGAACTCTTAGCAAGTAGAGATGCCCATTCCTAGCTAATGACTGCCTGAAGCAGGAAAATAGATAATAGAAAATCCATGTGGGATGATTTCCTGCAGGGCACAACCAAAGATAAATATATAGACTAGTGTAATAAGGTTGTTGGAGGGATGCCAGGAGAAATGGGTGTGTATTCATTGGTCTTTTCTCTTCCCTCTCCAGTCTTTCATTCTTGTTCCCATTTTCTCTTGCTCCCTTCTGTTATTAGACCACCAGAGTTGAAATTAGTATTTGAATTAGTTTATTTGTTTTAATAAAGCATTTTAAAACGTTATTTGCAAAAACTGAGTATTAAACTAAGCATCAACCTAATTAAATGCATTAGGAATATATAATTCAGTTTATTAGAAATACTACTGACATATTCTTTAAGTCTCTTTGAGCACTTATCTTTCTAAAGACAGAAGAATCATAACAAACTTTAATAAAATGAAAGAGAATATAAAGGCAAGAAGTGAACAAAAATACGTGGGGAAAACACAAAGATCAAAGAAATATTCTTTTTTAAATATAATGTGACAAAATATATGTAATATAAGATTTATTATGCTAGTCATTTTTAATTGTATAGTACATTCTTATGTGTAATCAATGTGTAGAATTATTTTTCTTAAAAAGTTGAAATTGTGTATGCATTATACAGCATTAAACTCTGTAGGCATTCCTGTTGACAAGGAGGTGATCCTTGAGTTTTAAAACTGTATGTATTTTTAAAAACACGCCATTTTTTTTACAATTCCTTTTAGAAAGTAGGACAAGAGAAAATATTTCCTAATTCACATTACTCTAAGGAGAAGAGAGAATATTTCCTAATTCACATTACTCTAATAGCAAATTCAAATTATGAGCAATAAAACAGTAGACCCATGTACATAAGATGCGAAAGTTTTCTATTAAATATTAGCAACTGGATTCCAGTAGTGTATAAAAACTATTGAACATGATGTCAAAATTGGATGGATTCCAGGCATGCAAAGCTGATTCCACATTTAAAAATCAGTAATATGTCACAGCAATGTATTTTTTTTAATTAATGATTTCAATAGAAACAGAAAAAGCATTTGATAAATTTAACATCCATTCATAATAATAAACCTCTAGCAAAAATAGAGGGGTAAGTTCCTCAAGTTGAAAAATAACATCTACAAAAAATATACAGCTAATGCCATACTTATATAAGGGTGAGAAATTAGAAGCTTTCCTGCTAAGATCAAGAACAAAAAACTAATATTGTCTCTTATCACTCCTCCTGAAAATCACAGTAGAAATTCCAGCTAATGAAGACAAGGAAGAAAAATAAGAGGTACACAGACTGGGAAGGAAGGAAGGAAGAAATGAAACTATCATATCTAACATAGATAATGTTCATAGATGAAATGAAATTCTCAAAGAAAAGTAAACAATGACAATAAACCATTATAGCTAAATAATCATAGAATACTACAGAGAACAAAGTTATACAAAAGTTAATTATTTTGTCCTATATGCAGATGAAACATCACTAAGCTAAAAATATGAAATCCAGAATGCATCAAAATCTGACTTATTGAGCACCAACTTAACACTAAAAGGAAATGCTCATTGGTGCATTTCTTATTTCACCTTTGAATTATGGGTGTTCAACTGGTTATTAAATATAAGCAAATATTCCAATCCAAATAAAAGCCACTGAAATCTAAAACACTTCTGGTCTCAAACATTTCTTTTTAGGGTGAGTAAACAGCTTTTTATTCAAGGAAGGAGGCAAAGTGTACCCAATTACCCTCCCAGTAAGATCGCATCTGGTTTTGACATCAGTTGCAATGGTTTCAGCATGAGGCTAAGCAGAATCTTGTGCTGTGAACAGTCACCACAGAGAGATGGTCTCAAAGATTTTATATAAGGGATACTCAATTTGTATGAGCAGTGAATAATTAGAACTTAAAACAAGTTTAATTAACACCTGTCCTCATTCATTTTCTGTTATTATAACTTAATACCTGAGACAGAATAATTTATTTTTAACAAAATTAATTTATTTCTCTTACTTTTAGAAGCTAGGAAATCCAAGATTGAGTCTGCATCCGATGAGGGTATTTTTTGCTGGTGTAGACTCTGCATAGTCCTGAAATGTCACAGGACATTAGATAGCAAGGAAGCCAAATGTGCTGGGTTACATCTCTCCTTCTCCTCTTATGAAGCCACTAAGACCTAATTTCATAACATATTTAATGCTAGGGAAATTGTGCTTTTTACTTGAATGTTGGCAGACAGAAATATTTAGACCATCAAAACACACACATACACACACACACACACACACAGAGAGAGAGAGAGAGAGAGAGAGAGAGAGAGAGGTAGAGAGAGAGAGAGAGAGAGAGAGAGAGAGTGGGAGAGTGAGAGGGAGAGGTAGAGAGAGAGAGAGAGAGAGAGAGAGAGAGAGAGAGAGGGAGAGGGA
>CAUYUD010092954.1:0-22278 GCA_963575295.1 Alouatta caraya
ACTAGCAGTTTTATGTACAGAAGCCAAAGGCCAGCAGTTATTGTGAGGAGAGTGGGGCAGCCGTTACAACTTATTTTAAAACATAGCTTTGTCTTTTATAAAATGGTGTTGTTCAGGTTCTAACTCTAGGCCAGCTATAGCACACTGGTGCCCGTGGGGACGTGGCCAGAAACATCTACCCCAGACTCCCCTCTATGCCCTGAGTCTAGGCCCTGAGTCGTCACTGGCTAAGACCCTGGTTCAGGGCAGCGACAGGAGTCACCAAGGCAGCTGTAAAACATGGAAACCAATGGGCTGTCTATGGCTGCTGGGGCTTGGTGCTTTGGTTCCAGGCCAGGAAGCTCTCAGTAAGTCCCTGCTGAGCAGTTGGCGCAAAGGCTGGGCCCCAGACTAGAGAACTGAGTGAAGTCACCTTCCTGCTGCTTCAGGGTGGATTGATGGGGGGGGGGACGGGACCAAATGCAGTAGCAGGAAGATTTGCAGCTTGGGGTAGGGAGGCCCCTGGTGGCCTCTGTGCCGGATCAGCAGGCTGTGATCCAGGGGCCCCATCCAGCCTCTGTTCTTAAGAATAACGGAATAGCAATGCTTCTTTCACAGAAGCACTGCTTCTCTCATTCATTTATGTCTCGTCCATGTGACAGCTTTCATGCAGCAATGGCAGAGCTGTGCAGTTGGAACAGAGACCTGGTTGCCCGCAGCGTCTAAAATAGTTACTGTCTGACCCTTTACAGAAAATGTTTGCCAACCCCTGCCCTATGTAGCCTTTAAACAAACCACAGCACTTGTTAGTAAGATCAGTTGCCTATGAAAACCTTTTTGTATGGCAAAACCCAAAGTCAGCTAAAGGCAAATGGTGAAACGAAAAACAAATTGCAACCCATGTCATATAGGGTCATTCCTCTCATATGTTTTTGTTTTGGAGACAGGGTCTTGCTGGACTACAGTGCTGTAATCATGGCTCACTGCAACCTTGACCTTCTGGGTTCAGGTGATCCTTACACCTCACTCCAGTATCTGGGACCACAAGCACATGCCACTATGCCTGGCTAAGGTTTTTTTTTTTTTTTTTTGTAGAGACTGGGTTTCACCATGTTACCCAGGCTGGTCTCAAACTCCTGAGCTCAAGTAATCTGGGATTACTTCCCAAAGTGCTGGGATTACAGGTGTGAGCCACTGCACCTGACCTCCTCTCATATGTTAAAAGCCCTTGAAAATCAACAAAAAGATAGCCAAATCCCATGGGAAAACAAGAAAAAGATATAAACAGGCACCTCACAGAAAAGGAAATCCAAATGGCTCTTATATGTGTTTAAAAATGCTCAATCTCATTCATAATTAAAGAAATGTTAAAAAGAAAGCCACATGAGGCAGCTTCTCCCTGCCAAATCAGAAAAGAGCTGAAAGTTGAATAAGAAACCTCCTAGGTCAACAAGGACTTTCAGATTGCTTGTATCTTTGAGATTGTAAATATTTGCAATCTCAGACATTACAGAGATACATGCTTTCTGACCCCTCAGTTCTGCTCCTGGCAATTTATCTTACAGATAAGTCTGCATAGCTGGGAGACATTGTTGCAACATACTCCTTAACCTAGCAATTTCACCCCTAAGAATTTATTTTACAGATATACTGATATGTTTGCAAAGTGAGTATGTACAAAGTTACAGATTATAATAGCGAGTATCTGTAACTAACCTTGTACATCTGTAGGACACTAATTAAGTATAGTTTTTTTTTTGGGGGGGGAGGGGGATGGAGTCTTGCTCTTGTCGTCCAGGCTGAAGTCCAGTGCTGAGGTCTCAGCTCACTGCAACCTCTGCCTCCCAAGTTCAAGCAATTCTCCTGCCTCAGCCTTCTAAGTAGTTGGGATTACAGGCATGCGCCACCACACCCAGCAAATTTTTGTATTTTTAGTAGAGACGGGATTTCATCATGCTGGCCAGGCTGGTCTCAAACTCTTGATCTCACCCGCCTCTGCCTCCCAAAGTGCTGGGATTACAGGTGTGAGCCACTGCACCAGCCTCCTTAAGTAAATTTGAATATAGTCATGCAACAAAGGATTTCCCAGCTTTTCACAATAGACGAAGACAGCACTTTTGTGCACCAAAGTGGAGAGATCACCAAGACACAGTGTTAGGTTAAAAAGAGAAGGCATAGAACACTGTGCATTACATGTTTCCATCAGTGAGCAAAGCAGAAACAATACCTGTAGGTAATTTTTGATGTCTGTCTAAATCTCTGAACGGAGACACGGGAAATGCATAGCACTGGGTTGGGGCCCAGGCTGGATTGCGGTGGCGCGATCTTGGCTCACTGAAGCTGCAGCTTCCACCTCCTGGGTTCAAGCGATTCTCCTGCCTCAGCTTCCTGAGTAGCTGGGACCACAGGCGCCCACCACCACGCCTGGCTAATTTTTGTATTTTTAGTAGAGACGGGGTTTCGCTTTGTTGGCCAGGCTGGTCTCTAACTCCTGACCTTGTGATCCACCTGCCTCAGCCTCCCAAAGTACTTGGATTACAGGCGTGAGCCACTGTACCCAGCCTCCAGCCTTCTCTTTGGCATGGCTGTCTTGGTCCTGGAGAGACCTTGTCAGCTCACAGAATCAGCACCCAGTGTCCCGAGGACTGATGGCCCTGCTATGAGATATTCTAAAACCTCATCCCAAGTGCCACACAGTTACTTGCAGATCAGAAAATTTCTTTGCAACTGCAAAGACACCTTATTCCTCATAAGCATCCTTTTCCCAAAGGCTGCTGTTGCTTTCAGTTCTGGTTGATCATTCCACACATTTTGGAATGCTTTCTGTTCCCAGGATATAATGCACAGGAGAGAGAGTAGATGGACCGACGGACACAGCCCAGCTCTGCTACAGTTACAGTTGTTGGCACATACCCCTGGAAAAGTGCACGGGTGGCTGGGAGTAAATTCAGTAAAGAACAGCCTGGGTGCAGTAGCTCACGCCTGTAATCTGAGCACTTTGGGAGGCTGAGGCAGGCAGATCACCTGAGGTCAGGAGTTCGAGACCAGCCTGGCCAACATGGTGAAAGCCCGTCTCTACTAAAATACCAAAAATTTGCTGGGTGTGGTGGCATGCACCTGTAGTCCCAGCTACTCGGAAGGCTGAGGCAGGAGTATCACTGGAACCCGGGAGGTGGAGGTTGCAGTGAGCTGAAATTGAGCCACTGCACTCCAGCCTGGGTGACAGAGCAAGACTTCATCTCAAAGACAAAAAAACCCAAAACACCCCTGCCCCCCAAAACACCCCTGCCCCCCAAAACCAACAAACCAACCAAACAAAAAACATCAGCAACCAATGTCAAAGAGTTAAGATCCTTAGCACGTAGAGAACTCATAAAAATCAGCACAAGGCAAACGCCCTAATGGCCTGAGTAGGCAAAAGACACGGTGGGTGAGTCACAAGAGAGGCATCGCCTACATCCACGCACAAACATCCCAAACCTCACTAGCACATCCCTGTTAGAATTCCACGACCTCTGCTCTTGCTTCTGAAGGTTAGGGATCCTGTATCACGCAGGGTTAGGGGCAGGGTGGGAGGGGAGAAATCTCAAATCCGAGTTTTTCCTTCCAATTCAACTCCCATCCCAAAGCCGCCGCCTCCGTCACAGGCATCTGTTGTCCAATGGCAGCCACTGCTCCCCGTTCTGATGAGGACACGTCTTCTGGTAGGCTGATGTCGTGGGTGATGGAGTAGATCTTGCCAGCTGTTGAGGTGGGTTTGGATGCTGCTGTTGCTATGGTTACTGCAGAGCCCCCACTGGCTTCGAGGCCTCTGGTGCTGTCTGGTGCTGGAGTACCCGAGGCTTTTTCTCCATGCGCTGCTCCATACTCATCTTCCACCCTTCTCTTCCTGCCTAAACCACAGTGGGTTATTTCTCCACACTTAGCCACCCCATCCTACCCTCTGTGACTGATGGCTGTGCTATATGCTTGCTGCCTGTTTGCCCGATGGTGGTGGTGCTGGGGGCAGTTTTCCACTGTCGTGAGTCTCACGCAGGCCTCATGTGTCTGGACCTCAGGGTTGGATCTTTCAGTTATTCTGCTCCTTCCCTCCAGAACAGCCAGCCTGCGTCTTGCATCTGAAGCAGGTTTTGCGAGGGAAGAGTTCCCTGCCCCTTTGCAGCAGCCGTGGACCTCCAGGGGTGTTTGTGTAGGATCCTGAGCAAGGACCAAGTGGGTGTGTGTGGTTATGGCTGGACTCACCAATCCAGTCCATCGATCTATTTGTCTGTTTGTCTTGACACCAATACCACGCTGTCTTGATTATTTCTGCTTCGTCATAGGTCTTCAAGTCAGTTGTGTAAGTCCTCCTACTGTGTTAATCATTTTCAAAGTTGAGTTTGCTCTTCTAGATCCTTTACTGAATTTTGTTTTTAAACTAAATTAAATTTAATTTATTTTTCTGAGATGGGGTTTTACTCTGTCTCTCAGGGCGGAGTGCAGTGGCATGATCACAGCTCACTGCAGCTTCAACTGCCTAAGCTCAAGCGATCTTTCCACCTCAGCCTCCTGAGCACCTGGAACCACAGACGTGCACCAGCATGCTCCGCTCATTATTATTTCTTTAAGTGTAGAGATGAGGTTTCGCTATGTTGCTGAGGCTGGTCTCAAACTCCTGGGTTCAAGGGATCCTCCCACTTCGGCCTCCCAAAGTGCTGGGATTACAGGCGTGAGCCACTGTGCCTGGCCTACTGAATTTAAGAAATAGTGTATCAATTTGTACCAAAAAGAAACCTACTAAAATTTTGATTGGAATTCATTAAATCTATAGATAAGTTTGGGGAAGAATTGATATTTTAATAATAGTGAGTCTTCTTAAAAACTCATCAACATGGTATCTCTCTTGATATATTTAAGTCTTCTGTAATTTCTCCTGAAATGTTTTATAGTTTTCAGCATGCCAGCCTTATACATCTTTTGTCAGACAGAGCCCTAGGTATTTCATATTTTTTTACGTCAATGCAAATGGTATTATATTTATTTGATTTTTTATTGTTTGTTGCTAGTATTTTGCATATTGATTTTTGTGTGTGTGTATCGACTGTATCCTGCAGCCTCGTAAACTCACTTATTCTAATAGCAGCTTTGTATATATGTGTGTAGATCCATATGATTTTCTATAGAGACGATCATGTCACAAATTCTTTGAGTATGTTTTATGATTCCATTTTATCTCCTTCGTTTGTTATTAACTATCACTCGTATGATTTTAGTGGCGATTTTAGGGCGTCCACTATGTATCTTTACCTGATCACAGTTTTCCTTCTGGTGATATTATACTACCTCGCACATATGTAGAAGGATCTAGAACAGTGGACTTCCAGGGTCTCCCCCAAGTCCTTGTGCTACCATTCTTATGTTTTGCTTTGACGTATGTTGTATCCCATGTCACACTGTTACAATTTTTGCTTTAAACAGTTGATTATTGTTTATTAGCTAAGGATTTTAAAAGGCAATTGCACTATATTATTGATCATTTCTGGGCGTTTTTGTAGCAGGAGAGTTTTTCAGTATCTACTGTCATTTTGGTGAGAAAGGAAGTCTATCAGTGGTTCTTCCATCGTCATGTCCTCAAATCAAGATAAATCGGTGAATAGCTGATGTTTGAATGTACGAGGATATCGATGTACTGTAGCCAATCCGACCAGGCAAATGGTGGCCAGTTACTTACTTTGTAAAGTTGGACTGTCTCTTAACTATGTTGGAGATATTACTACCACTGTTTCATTTTATTTTATTTTAAAAATGATTTTATTTTATTTCATTATTATTTTATTTTATTTTGAGATAGGGTCTAGGTCTGTCACCCAGGCTGGAGTGCAGTGGTGCAATTATGCCCCACTGCAGCCTCAAACTCCTGGCCTCAAGCAATCCTCCTGCCTCAGCCTCCTAAGTAGCTGGGATTACAGGTGCGTGCCACCATGCCTGGCTAATTTTTTTTTCATAGATATGGGGCCTCGCCATGTTGCCCAGGCTGGTCTCAAATTCCTGAACTCAAGCCATCCTCCAGAGATAATACATTTAATTGAAGCAATAACTTCATTTCCACATGCCTTAATCACATCTTTAGATACTTCAGTTATAATTCCTATGTATTCTTTCATAACATCGTTCCCTAGATATTCAGTATAAACAAGTCTCACCTTGTTTACAATATTATCAACTCCTGGCAGCATATTTTTACAGTTCCTTGGTACTCTCATTTCCCAAGCCTGGTGTATAATAGATATTCTCTGAATACAGATAATGGAGTTATGAGTAACAGAAATTGGAGTAAATTTGTGGCTCTGGCACTTTCAAAACTCTGAAGTAGCCAAAAAGCATATACAACAAGTCTTAACGATCATTTAAATGAAGTCACTAAAATAGTCTATGGTGCCACACCTCTTTCTGCTTCCCAGAACTTGTGAATCAGACTCCCTTATCTATCAGGTTGGTTTACAGAGTCTAATAAGAGCAGGGACCCAGGGCCTGGTCTCATATCCAGAGTTCAGAGGTTTTAGGGTTAGCGTGCCCTCGCCCCCACGAAGTAGAGTCAGAATTGACTCCAACATTCCCTTCGCTTACTGCACCTTTCAAATGCCTGCACGAGCTAAGGGCGGCAGGAGGCAGAGACGTGTGGGGCATGGTTCCTGCTCTCAGGACTCTTACAGTGGAGCTGGTGTACTGAAAAGGCAAAGGCCTCTAGCCTCACAGTCACCCACCACCTTCCTTCCTTATTTTCCCCACTGAAATGTCAGCCAAGCCAGCACACTTCCTTTTGGAGCTCGCTACAAGTACAGACCGTCTCCAGCTGACTGTCTGAAACTCGGCAAATTTTTCTCTCTCTCTTTCTCTCTCAGGCTCATTAACTGAGCTTCCCGACCCAGCTCTTGTGTGCCAGGTGAATTTCTCCATAGCTCAAGTCCTTAAATAATGCTTTTGGAGGTTCGCAAGAGTTGAGGATAGGTTGAAGAGCAAACAAAAGGAAAATAATGAAATACGTTCTACAATTGTAGGACTCGAGAAGACATTGGTCTCTTCTGTCTCCTGCACTCACACCACCTTCGTTCAGGATTCCATCACCACCCACCAGAATGACTGCAAAAGCCTCAGTGCGGCTTCTGTTCTCTAGACTCCTGACTACAGTCCATTCTTCACACTCTGAATAAGAGCAACCTTCGCACCACAAAGCTCCAGTGATGCTCCCCTACACAGAAACCCTCAGCCTCCTGAGTAGCTGGCATTACAGGCATGGGCTACCACGGCTGGCTAATTTTTGTATTTTTAGTAGAGAATGGGTTTCACCATGTTGACCTGGTTGGTCTCAAACTCCTGGCCTCAAGTATCTGCCAGCCTTGGCCTCCCAAAGTGCTGGGATTACAGGTGTGAGCCACCACACCCAGCTGATACAACTTAATTTTTTTTTTTTTTTTTTTTTTGAGACAGAGTCTTGCGCTGTTGTCCAGGCTAGGCTAGAGTATAGTGGCTTGATCTCGGCTCACTGCAACCTCTGCCTCCTGGGTTCAGGCGACGCTCCTGCCTCAGCCTCCTAAGTACCTGGGATTACAGGTGCGCACCACCAAACCTGGCTAATTTTTGTATTTTTAGTAGAGACAGAGTTTCACCATCTTGACCAGGCTGGTCCTGAACTCCTGACCTTATGCTCTACCCACCTTGGCCTCCCAAAATGCTGAGATTACAGGCGTGAGCCACCGCACCTGGCACAACTCAATTTTTAAAGAACAAAAAAGATATAAACAGACACTACTGGAGAAGGTATATATACGGCAAATAAGCACATGACAAGATGCTTAACGTCACTAGCTGTTAGAAAAATGCAAATTAAAACTACAAGGAGAGACCCTCTACATACCTATTAGAATGCCTAAAATTAAAAAGACTCATCATACCAAGGGCTGACAAATGTGTGAAGGAACTGGGATTCCCTCCACTGCTGTGGGAATTTAATACGGCGCAACCACTTTGGGAAATGGCTTAGCAGTTTCTTTAAAAATTAAACATCTGAGGCTGGATGTGGTGGGTCACACCTGTAATCCCAGCACTTTGGGAGACCAAGGCGGGGAGATCACCTGAGGTCAGGAGTTTGAGACCAGCCTGGCCAACATGTTGAAGCCCTGTCTCTACTAAAAATGCAAAAATTAGCCGGCAATGGGTGAAATTTTGTCTCAAAATAAATAAATTAAAAATAATTAAATAAAAATTAAAAATTAAACACCTGAGAGGTCAAGGCTGCAGTGAGCTATAATCATGCTACTGCACTCCAGCTTGGGCAACAACAGTGAGACCCTGTTTCTAAAAAAAAAAAAAACAAATTATACACCTGCCTTAAAGCACAGCCACTCTACTCCCAACCATTCTCTACCCATGAGAAATGACAGCAGCATGTGTCCATACAGAAACCTGTATGTTAGTGTTCATAGAAGCTCTCTTTGTACTAGTCCCAAACTGGAAACAACCCAAATGTCCCTTAACAAGTGAGCGGCTAGACAGATGGTGAGCTAGCCGTGGGTGGAATGCTACTCAGCGGTAGAAACGAATGAACTATCCATGCAAATTACAACATGGAGAAATTATCAGAATAATGACTCTCCGTGAAAGAAGCCAAACAAGAAAGAGTTCCTACTGTACGATTCCATTTATATAAAATTCTAGGCAGGGTGTGGTGGCTTAGGCGTGTAATCCCAGCACTTTGGAAGGCCAAGGCGGGGGGATCACAAGGTCATGAGTTCAAGACCAGTCTAGCCAATATGGTAAAACCCCATCTCTACTAAAGATACAAAAAAATTAGCCGGGCTTGATGGCATGCACCTGTAATCCCAGCTACTTGGGAGGCTGAGGCAGGATAATTGCTTGAACCTGGGAGGCGGGGGTTGCAGTGAGCTGAGATTGCACCATTGCATCCCTGCCTGGGTAACAGGACGAGACTGTCTCTCAAAAAAAAAAAAAAATCTAGGAAGTGCATCAAATTCATAGTATCAAAAAAGCAGATAAGTGGTATCGTGGCAAATGAGAGGCGGGACGTAAGGACTGTGCAGGGCATGAGGAAGCCTTTGATAGTGATAGGTGTGTTCACTCGGTTGTGGCAATGGTTTTATGAGTATGTGTGCATTTACCTCCAAACTTATCCAAGTGTACGAGTTAAATATATACAGTTAATTGTCTGTCAATTATACCTCAATAAGGCTGTTAAAACAAACAAACAAACAAACAAACATCGGCGCGGTGTGGTGGCTCATGCCTGTAATCCCAGCACTTTGGGAGGCAGAGGCGAGTGGATCATGAGGTCAGGAGTTCAAGACCAGCCTGACCAATATGGTGAAACCCCCGTCTCTACTAAAAATGCAAAAATTAGCCCGGTGTGGTGGTGTGCCTGTAATCCCAGCTACTTGGGAGGCTGAGGAAGGAGACTCGCTTAAACCCGGGAGGCAGAGGTTGCAGTGAGCTGAGATCACACCACTGCATACCAGCCTGGGTGACAGAGTGAGACGCCACACACACACACACAAAAAAAAAAAAAAAAAAAAAAAAAGGAAAAAAATACACCAAGAGCTTTGGGAAGGGAAGGATAGGCAGCAACACCTTTCTAAGGTCAAAGAGCAAGGCTGTGCAGCTGATGAGATTAGCGATCTGGCAGCGGTGCTCCCCTGTCTACTCAGTCTTTTCCAGGAAGACACCTCCTCGCTGCTGGGCTCTGACTGAGGCTGCATTTCACTTTCACATTGTGTAATACAGCTGCCCCAGTTGCCGGCTGTCGGGGTCCTGTGACACTGCTAGCCAGCTGGGAGGTAGCAACCAGGTCACTAACATAACTCTGCTTCTCAGATGTGGGGGAAAATCCAAGCACCAGAGTCTCACGAAAACGAAACTTCATGAAACCCCGCAGAGCTGGAGCGTTCAGGCCACACCAGCCAGCAGCAACTGTGCCTGGAATGGCTTTGGCCAGGGCGTGGGTAGATGGCCCGACAGGGTGTAAATTATTGCGGGTCTTGCTTAAAAACACACATAGATAGTGGGGTTACTAACTCCTGTAGAGAGTCCATGGATGGCCTTCAGCGGGTCTTTGACCCCAAAATCATATGCACATTTTGTAAGTAAATGCATTCGTGCGTCTTTCTGCGGAGGGGGTTCATAGCTTTCATCAGACCCTCCAAGAGCTCCCTGACTATAAAAAGATGAAGAAGCGCTGTGTCCTGACAAGGATACAGCTAGACCCAGCTACTGTTTCTCCTCCTTTCTCTGGGTCCCGGGACAAAACTCTAGAAATCGCTCATTCCACCCTCACTGCCAAGAACAGAGCTCCGAGACCCACATTCTTCTGAAATACGCAAAGCGATCACCAGACTTCTTCCCCCTCTTTTCCTGCGAGTGTAGACGCCCCGCTTCCAATCCCCTGCTCCCACCCCATCCCGGCGGCCTCTGCCGGTTTCCTGGTAGCTTAAGAATTGGAAGTTGTTTCCAGGTCCCCAGGTATGCGACTTGCCCAACGCGTTTTCCCCTGGGAACCAGTTCCTCGCCAGTCTCCGAGCTCCCACTGACATAATTTACTTTTGCCTGGGAGCCGGGAGGGGTCATTTCTCCCGGACCCCTCTGAAGACCGTGCCTTGCAACACACGCCCTGCTGTCCCGGCGCCTGGTAGAAGCGCACTCGCGCGTTTCTCGGAACTGCTGGGCACCGCCGGCTCTGCGTGGCCAAAACTGGCTTCTCGGAAATGCTCCTGCCCTCGGCTTCGGGGACCCCAGCCCGGCCGCCCGCTCCCTTCCGTGGGTGACCCGGGTGCAGCCACCGCGCTCCCCCGGCGACCATGGCTCCCCGAACGTGTCGCTCCTGCCAGGCGCCGCGCCCCCTCCCCTGCTGGGGCCTGAGCGCACAGCGCTCGGGAGGGCACCGACGCCCCGCGCGGCCGGGGGAGGGGATGGGGCGCTCGGTTCCGTCCTGCTCGACGCCCCGGCGCCTTCCCGAGCCCCGCCCAGGCGCACCGGCTCGCAGCTCCCTACCCAGCGTCGCCGGTGGCTGGAGCAGCAGCAGCAGTAGCAGCGCCGCGAGGCCCAGGGTCCTGCAGCCGCGCTCCCGCCGCCGGGCCATGGCCGCCGCTTCGCAGGGCCCCGCTGGGCGCCCCGGGCGAGCGCTGCCCAGGGCCCGGGGAGCTGGCGAGCGCGGCTCTGGGACCTGCCGTCCCGCCAGGCGCATTTGCTTTCGCTTTTGGTTTGGCCCCCGGAGGGCTGCGGAGAGGTGCAGAGTGGTGACAGATCCGTGACTCAGCGTCCCCACCCCTGCTGGGGAAGGAGCCCCACCGGCCGGCGCAGCCCCGCACATCCGCCCCTGTCCTCGGGACGCCGCGGGCCGTGCCCGGTGGGGCCCCAGGACCTTACCCACACAAGCCCGGGAGCCTCCCGGTTCTCCGCGCTCCTCGTGCTCCAGAACCCCCAGTGTGCACTCGGTTCGGTGTCCACACTGCGGAGAGAGTGGGCGAAGCCATCGGAGAACAGACTCTCTCCAGTACCCTCTGCGCTCGGATCCGCTGGACCTTGCCCCGCGTTGGTCGCCTCCAGCTGCGCGACTTCGACTTTCCAGTTCTCCCTCTGGGGCCCTGCGCTCGGCTTTGAGCAGCCGGCCCAGGTGAGTGTCCGTGGAGGTGTCGCCGCGGTGCGGAGACGCGGGGACCTGCCTGGTGCGCTCTGGCCCGGGCAGAGCGCAGCCCCTGCCACCTGATGGCTCCTTCGGTGACCGGCGCCCGCTGGGGCCCCAGCTCTGCGACTTCGCCGAATTCCTGCTGCAGCTTTGCTCCCCAAGAAAATGCCTCGTATTAGGAGAGAGTGGGAGGGAGGAAAAGCGGGAGAGGAGCCACCATGTTTCACCTTTGCACCTGACTTCCCTAGGTTCTTCCAGGCTGCCATCCTCCACTTTGGCAGGTGGGTTTTTTCGTTCTTGGGATCTCAAGTGAAGCCTGAGAACCGGATCTGTAAGCTCCCACGTGCAGATTCTCAAGTCTAGGGGTGACATTGGACAGGACGAGACATCTCCAAGCCTCGGCCATTGCTTATTAAAATCTTACAGCATGTTGATAAGGTTTTTGTGATACTTGCAAATTCTCTTTGAAAACGAAATAATCTGTACAACAAACCCCCAAGACATAGGTTTACCTATAAACAAAGCTGCACATGTACCCCTGAACATAAAATGAAAGTTAAATAAAAGAATTTAGGGCCGGGGCCCACAGGTGGTGGCCATTCCTGTAATCCAAGCACTTTCAGAGGCCAAGGTAGGTGGATCGCCTGAGGTCAGGAGTTCGAGACCAGCCTGGTCAACATGGTGAAACCCAGTATCTAGTAAAAATACAAAAATTAGCCGGGCGTGATGGTGCATGCCTGTAATCCTAGCTACTCGGGAGGCTGAGACAGGAGAGTTGCTTGAACCCGGGAGGCTGAGGTTGCAGTTAGCTGGCATCAGGCCACTGCACTCCAGCCTGGCCAACACAGCGAGACTTGGTCTCAAAAATATAAAAATAAAACAAACAGAATAATATAGTGGCGTATACATGCAGGTTGTTATACATCCCCACCCCCTACCCCACCCACACACACACAGTGGGAAAGAGTAAATGAAAGCTTTTGTCGTGTGGAGCCTAACGACCTTTCTGTTAATTCCAGCTGATATATGCCTTGGCAGTCCCGTAAGATGATGATTTCGTGTTTTTACTGTACCTTTTCTATGTTTAGATCCTTACCATTGTGTTACAGTTGCCTGTAGCATTCAGCAGGCTTCATGCTGCACAGCTTTGCAGTCTCTGAGCAGCAGGCGAGGCCATGCAGCCTCAGTGCAGAGCAGGCTATGCCGTTCAAACTGTGTAAGTCCTCTGTGATGTTGGCAAAACGAGGAAATCATCTGATAAGCTTCTCAGAAACTGTCTCCGTTGCTAGGCGAGGCATGACTGTACCTGCTCCTCTTTTCCTAAAAGCTTAAAATTGGCATAAATGTAAACATACTGCCAAAGGAATGAAGAGGATTGGAAAACCCACTTAGGTCCAACCTGTAAATATAACATTTTGTGTGTTTCAGACTTATGAAAGCTTCTTTTGCTATGGACATTTTCAAATATCAGAAGTAGAGGCCAGATGCAGTGGCTCATGCTTGTAACCCCAGCACTTTGGAAGACAGAGGCAGGAGGATCACTTGAGCCCAAGTGTTGGAGACCAGCCTGGGCAACACAGTGAGATCCCTATCTGTACAAAAAATTAAAACAAAATTAGGCTGATGTGGTAGCACATGCCTTTAGTCCCAGCTGCTTGGGAGGCTGAGGTGGGAGGATTGATTGTTTGAGCCCAGGAGTTTAAGGCTGCAGTGAGCTATGATGGTGCCACTGCACTCCAGCCTGGGCAACACAGCCAGACCCTGTCTCTTAAATTAAAAAAAAGAAAAAGAAAGAAAAGGAGAAAGAATAATGAACCTTCCACCTGTCAGTGACCACACACACAAGCTCCATTCTTTCTTCTAAGCAGGAATAACCACCCTTACTCCAACTGGGGAAATCCCACATTATTTAGTTTCCCTCAATACTTAAGAATGTATCTCAAGATGATAAGATCAGATTTAAAAAGTAACAATATTCCTTAATATTGTCAAATATATTCAGGCTTTATTGAATGCAGGCTGAGCATACCGTGTATAACATGGAGCATTTTCTTTATTCTATGAACATTATGAAGTAGAGATTTCTCCATTATGACAAATGCTTTGTAAAAGGTTTTAATGGCTGCAAATTACCATAGTTTAACATCCCCTCTATTATATTAATATTAAAAATGACATTGTCATATATATCTTTCTACAAAATCTTGTGAATTTAAGATTGTTTAGAATAGATTTCCTGCAGTGGAACTATTGAGTCAACTGGTACAGAATATTTTAAAAGGCTTTTTTCTTTTGCACAAATATTTCTATCTTGGTTTTCAGAAGTCTTGTATCAATATACCTTCTAACTAGCATTGTGTTAAAGTGTCCATTTCACTGAATTCTGGCCAAAAGTAAATTTTAAAATTTGAAAACAACTTTAAATTTAATATGCTTAAAAGAACTCTATTTCATTACATATAAATATGTTGTTAAATAATGTAAATTTCAAACATACTTTGAAGTATAGCAATCAGTAAATATAGTGGATATCCATGAACTTACTGCCTAGTCTTGTCAAATCTTAATATGTCTGCTCAATGTTTGCTTCAGATATTTTTTGGAATCAAAAAAATTACAGATAAATTTGAAGCCGCTCTGTATTCCTACATCTTTCTCTTCCCACGTATTCCACCTTCTCGCAGGTAGTGTTTCTTGAAATTGGTACTCACCATTCTCAGGCATTCTTAGGCCCCTTTTCCATGTGTATATCCATGTGCAACAGACAGGATGGTTTACATTGTTAAAATTTTAGATGAATAAGGCCAGGTGCAATGGCTCATGTCTGTAATCCCAGCACTTTGGGAGGCTGAGGCGGATCAGGAGTTAGAGACCAGCCTGCCAGCCTGGCCAACATGGTGAAACCCCATCTCTCCTAAAAATACAAAAATTAGTAGGGTGCGGTGGCACGCGCCTGTAATCCCAGGTACTTGGGAGGCTGAGGCACGAGAATCGCTTGAACCTGGGAGGTGGAGGTTGCAGTGAGCCGAGATCACTCCACTGCACTCTGACCTGTAGTCCCAGATGCTTGGGAGGCACCTGGGTGACAGAAAGAGACTCGGTCTCAAAAACAAAACAAAAAAAAAACACACTTCATATGAATAGTACCATACAGGTTGAGCATTCCTGATCTCCAAATCCCAAATCCAAAATGGTCCAAAATTTAAAAGTTTTTGAGCTCTGATATTACATCACAAGTGGAAAATTCCACACCTGATATCATGGAGTGGGTTGCAATCAAAACACAGGCAGACAACACACTGTTTATTCAGCATCCCTAAGGGCAAAAAAGACTCTCCCAGCCCTCTTCAGCTGAGAGATACCTTTTCTGTGCACACCCAGATTCCCCCATGCATGTGTGCACACAAAGGGTGGTGAAATGACATGTGTGCAGATCAAACACACCCATGACAGGTCCCCACAGTTTCCCATATGGAGCCAAGGCCTGCCTCTGTCCACTGCTCACTGTGGTATTTTTGCTTATTCTCTGCTCTTGAAAATGTTGGCCAGGTGCAGTGGCTCATGTTTGTAATACCAGCACTTTGGGAGGCTGAGGCAGGTGGATCACTTGAGCTCAGGAGTTTGAGACCAGCCTGGGCAAAATGGTGAAACCCCTCTGCTAAAAATATGAAAATTAGCCTGGTGTCGTGGCACGCACCTGTAATCCCAGCTACTCAGGGGGCTGAGGCACAAAAATCGCTTGAATCCAGGAGGCCGAGGTTGCTGTGAGCCGAGATTGTGCCACTGGACTCCAGCCTGGATAACAGAGCGAGGCTCTGTCACAAAGAAGGAAGGAAGGAAGGGAGGAAGGGAGGGAGGGAGGGAGGGAGGGAAGGAAGGAAGGAAGGAAGGAAAGAAAATGTCACAAAAGTCTGCAGATACCCCTGTAGATAACAGTGATAATAAAAGAAAGCATTTATGTTTATGACACAGAAAGTCAAACTGTTGGAGATACTGGGCAGTGGTGTAATTGTGAAATGTCTCACAGAAAAGTACAGTGTTGGAATGACCACCACATAGGACCTGAAGAAACAGAGGGGTAGACTGTGGCAGTTCTGTGCTACAAGTGACTAATAGGAGTTAGCAAAAAATAGAAAAACACTGCATAAAGCTGAAAAGGAAGATCCCAACTGTGCACTGGAAAAGTGGCCCATCAGTGTCACAGTGGACACATGCCACTTAATGATGCTGATCATGAAACAAGAGCGATCTGTTATGATGAACTGAAAATGGAAGGGAATTGTGAATATTCAATGTTGGTTGCAGAATTTAAGAAAAATTATGGCACTAAATTTTTAAAGATTTGTATTGATAAAGCATCTGCTAATCACAAAGCAGCAGAGTAATTCATTGGCGAGTTTGCCAACATCATCACTGATGAAAGCCTGACACCAGAACAGGTCTGTAATGCCCAGGAAACATCACTGTTTTGGTGCTATTGTCCCAGAAAGACACTGACCACTGTGGATCAGACAGTCCCAACGGGAATTAAGGAAGCCAAGGACAGAACCGTGCTGGGTTGTGCTAATGCAACAGGCACACACACATAAGCCCAAACTGCTGTGATAGGCAAAGGCTGCCTTTTCAAGGAGTGGTCTTCTACCAGTTCATTATTATCCTAACATAAGATGTGAATTACCAGGGACGACGACTTCTTTTTTTAAGACGGAGTTTCACTCTTATTGCCCAGGCTGGAGTGCAATGGCACAATTTCGGCTCACTACAACCTCCACCTCCCAGGTTCAAGCAATTCTCCTGCCTCAGCTTCTCAAGTAGCTGAGATTACAGGTGCCCACCACAAAGGCCTGGCTAGTTTTTGTATTTTTAGTAGAGACTGGGTTTCTCCATGTTGGCCAGGCTGGTCTTGAACTCCTAACCTTAGGTGATCCATCCATCTTGGCTTCCCAAAGTGCTGGATTAGCAGTGTGAGCCACCATGCCTGGCCTCTTTTTTCAAAATTTTTTTAGAGATGAGGTCTCACTCTGTTGCCCAGCTGGAGTGCCGTGGTGCAATCATAGCTCACTGCAGGCTTATACTCCTGGACTCAAGCAATCTTCCTGCTTCAGCCTCCCAAGTACCTGGCACGTATTTATTTATTTCTAGAGATGAGGTCTCACTATGTTGCCAAGGCTGTTCTCACACTCCTGGCCTCAAGCCATCCTCCCACCTCTGCTTCCTGAGTAGCTGAGCTTACATGTGTAATCAGGGACATCGTTTCTGATTAGTCTCACAAACATTTTGGACTAGTGGCCTGTGTCACTGTAGGGAGGATGGACCGGATGACCACTGCAAGATTTTGTTTTTCTTTGACAATTGTTCTGCTCAAACTGAACATTAAGTTCAGCTGAAACTCTCATTAAAAATAATGTTTATGCCATAAGCTTCCTTCCAAATGTGACTTCATGACTTCAGCCATGTGACCTTATCTCAATGGAGAGTAAGCATGGAAACACGGCACGCTAGCAGCAGTGAACAGAGGGGTGAGTGTGGAAGTTTTCAAAAGGCGTTGAGCATACAGGTTGCCAGTGCTGTTCCCAGTGCTTGGAACACAGTGACTAACGACACAGCCTTGCGTGCGTGGCATGACCTCTGGTCTGCGAATATGTTCAGTGATCATGATGAACAAGGTGATGACATGGAAGAATGCCATAGTGAAGTGGGAAAAATGAGGTCTGACCTCCCTACGCAGGCAAAAAATATACCTTCAGAGTCTGTCAGCGTGCTGGAAGAAGTGGATATGCAAGTTTTTAACATCAATAGCGAGGCTTCAGTTGTTTGTTCATTGACCAGTGATGAACAATGGGAAACAGTTCTGAACCAAGGTGACTGTGGTAACAGTGATGACGAAGATGATGCCGTGAACACTGCAGAGCAAGCGCGTACCGGCGCCGTGACGGACGTATGCGATGGGCTGACTGAAGGATTAGAACGGGGTGTGTTTGAGGCAGGATAAGCGGGATGAGGACCCTGAACTGACTTGTCCCCTTGTGTTAAACTCTGCAGAACCCTTTCGCAGAGTCTTCTCTTGCTTGCACCAGTCCGTCTTCAGCACCTAGCGCTTTTTCAAGATAAGCAGCCCTGCAAGATGGCAGATGGCCAGATGGTTACAAGTTGCTGCTGGTGATTCAGCCCAGAAAAGAGAACAAAAGCCCCTTATTCATGAGGTAGCTTCCCCAATCTCCAGCCAATGAGCACCAAAAGCCCAAGAAGCTATTAGCTACAAACTCCTGCCTTGGGGGTAGGGTCTTCTCCAGGGTTCTGCTTGAGCAGCTAGGCTCTAGGCTTAAGGTTTAGCTTATAGTGACCTTTGCCTTTTTTTTTTTGAGGCAGGGTCTCACTCTGTTGCCCTGGCTGGAGTGCAGTGGCGTGATCCCAGCTCACCACAGCCTTGGGCTCCCCGGCTGAGGTGATCCTCCCATCTCAGCCTTCCAAATAGCCACACCCGGCTAATTTTTTTTTTATTTTTTATTTTTAGCAGAGACAGGGTTTTACCATGTTGGCCAGGCTGGTCTCAAACTCCTGATCTCAGGTGAACCGCCTATGTTGGCCTTGCAAAGTGCTGGGATTACAGGCATGAGCCACCGAGCCCGGCCTGCTGTAATGTTTTAATCTCAATACAGCATCACAGGTGAAGACGAAGCCCACTGCTGTGCTTGCTGTTGTCTGCCGCCGATCCAGGGGCTCTGATGATGCCGCTGGACTGCCTAGTGTCTCTGAGCACCTTATGTTTTCACTGGTGTAATGCTACATCATCTTATGTGCTGTTAAGTACTCGTGTGTGAATAAGCGTAAGAAAATGATTGCTTATAAAGGTAGCACATAAATTCAGAGTCAGGAGTGATGGTGATGGCAATCATCTGTAGGCTGTTCATGTGGGCGGCTGTAATGGCGACAATTCTGCTTTCTAGGGGTTCAATGGACACAAACTGTTTCATGCACAAATTATTAAACGTATCGTATGAAACTTCCTTTAGGCTATGTGTATAGGATACATAGGAAACATAAATGAATTTTATGTTTAGACTTAGGTCCCATCCTCAAGATATCTCCTTGTGTGTATGTGAATACTCCAAAATCTGAAAACATCTGAAATATTTCACATTCCAAGCATTCCAGATAAAGGAGACTCAGCCTGCACTATCGTGTCATTCCACAACTTTCTCTCTCCCTTAGCATTAATTTCTCCAGGTCAGTCTTTTTTGATACATGTGATGGTAGGTCATTAATTTGAACTGTTAGAGAGTATTGCACTCTGCCATTCTCCACTATTACCTGTGCTGTTTTCTGTCAATTCTTAAAAGCTTCAGGTAGTATCCGGTGCTGGTCTAGACCCTCCCTCATTGTATAAACTGAATGTTTTAACTGGAAAAGACCAAGGCCAGTTATTGATTTGAAATGCCATTGTACACTCAAAGCCTCTTTTATTTTCCTTTTTAAAAATATTGTTATCATAAATTATTTTCACTTAGATAATTAGTCCACTGCTGGGATACTACTCTGTTCTGCAATCTCTGCCAGTTACTATAGCTCTGTACTGTTTCAAATCCTACAGGATACGGTCTGCCCCGTAAGTTCCTCCTCCCCAAGGTTTCTTTGCTATCCTGTTAAAAAATACTCTTGTGTTTGTTCATTCACATGAAATTTTGAAATTTTATTTCAGATTGTCAGTTAACCTGTTAAAGAAAAGGATCCAACATCTTGAATTGTATTTAGATGGAAATTATACTTAATTTCATCGTATTTCATGGAGACTACTTTCCTGGGTTAAATTGATATGAATCAATGGTATCTTAAAAAAAAACTTTTCATTTTGAGATAAGTGGAGACTTTCATGCAGCTATAATGATACAGAGAGATCCTGTATACCCTTGACTCAGTTTTCCTCAACGGTAGTATGTTGAATAACTACTTTATTTACTTTGTGAAAAGTAAATTGTACGACGTTTATTTACTTTGGGGAAAGAAATTGTACAATATCACAACCAGGAAATTGACATAGATACAACCCATAGACGTTCAAATTTCGCCAGTGTTACACGCACATGTGTGTGTTTAGTTCTACACAATTTTGTCACATCATAGGCAGTTGTGGCCCCTCCACAGCCAAGATGCAGGGCAGCCGCCCCACCGGGCTTCCTCGTGCTGCCCTTTCATAGCTGCAGCCATCTGCCTCTCTCCCCTTTCCCTAAGCCCCGGCAGCCACTGATGCTATCCATCTCTGCAACTTTGTCATGTCAAGAATGTTTGTTACATAAATAAAAGCACCCTACGTGTAGCCTTTCCAGGTCAGCTTTTGCGCACAGTACAATTCTCTGTAGATCCGTTCAAGCTGCTGTATGTATCAACAGCTTGGTCCTTTTCAGGAGCAGCATGGGCGTCTCTTTTTAGAATGCGTGACCCTGCCATCCACACTTCGGCCACACCTGGCCTTTTCTGTGGGTATTCATTTTCTAGGCCTGCCACAAAGTATACCAAACATTGTGTGGCCTGAAACAACAGCAGTGTGTTGTCTCGTAGTCCTGGAGGCTGGAAGACTGAAATCAAGGTGTCGCAGCTGCCTGGTGGCTCTCATGGAGAGCCCTTCCTGGCTGTGTGCAGGCTGTGGTGTTCGCCAGCTGTTCTTGTTGTTCCTTTGCCATTGCTCCTGCCACTCGGCTGTCCTCTCCCTTTGTCTCTTCCTGGAATCCTGCTTCTGTGCATGTCGACATCCAAATTCTGTCTCCTTATAAGGACACCAGGCATATTGGGTTAAGGCCCGTCCCAGTTACCTCATTTTAATTTGATTGTCTTGGTAAAGACCCTATCTCCAGGCTGGGCGTGGTGGCTCACGCTTATAATCCCAGCACTTCGAGAGGCTGAGGCGGGTGGATCACGAACGAGGTCAGGAGTTTGAGCCTGGCTAGCATGGTGAAACTCCATCTTTACTAAAAATACAAGAAATTAGCCAGGCATGGTGGCCTGTGCCTGTAGTGCTAGCTACTAGGGAGGCAGAGGCAGAACTGCTTGAACCTGACAGGCGGAGGTTGCAGTGAGCTGAGATCATGCCACCGCACTCCAGGTTGGGCCACAGAGAAAAGACCCTATCTCCAAATAAGGGCACATTCTGAGGGTTAGGGGTTAGGACTTCAGCATATATTGTAGGTGGTCACATTTCAACTTGTAACAACACGATATCATTATTTTTGAGAACAAAGTCCAATATCTACTTTCTCAGACCAAAGGAAATGAGATGGCTTGAGGAGAGTAGGCATCCTCGGCTTAACGTCCACCATTCAGGAGAGACTCCAGTGAGGTTCTTCGGTCTACAGCCTAGACCTCCTGGGCTCAAATCCTCCTACCTCAGACTCTCAAGTAGCTGGACTACAGGGGCACACCACCACGCCAGGATGATTTTTGTACTTTTTGTAGAGATGGGGTTTCTCCATGTTGCCCAGGATGGTCTCAAACTTCTGGATTCAAGAGATTCTCCCACCTTGGCCTCCCAAAGTGCAGAGATTACAGGTGTGAGCCACATTGCTCGGCCAAGGTGATGCATTTCTAATGGTCACCCAGTGATAGTGTACTTGGTTTTTGATTGACTTAGGAACAAGGGCCAGTTAGAATCTGCAGGGTCCCCACAGAGAATCCAATTGCTGCAGCCAACCTAGAGGCCTCAAGGCAGTGAGACCGGAGTGGGGAAAATGAAAGAAAATGAGTTGACTCACAGAAAGGGTCTTGCTTAAGAGCAGAAAAAAAATATTGGGTATGGAAGAAGGAATTACCTTTCAATAGTCAAGTAGAAAAAATATCACATTGCATTATTTTTGTAAATTATGTCAGATGTGGCTCTGAGCTTCCACTTGCCAAGATGAACAAAAATTTAATATTGTTTTTTCCTCCACTCCCTGGTATGGCAAATAATTCTCTCCCTTTCTCTGGGGTTGTAGCAAAACCTAGGAAAAATAGAGGGGGGTGGCCTTGGTCACCACTAAGACAGCCATGGCCCAGACTCACCCTGCCCTCTGTCCTCAGCAAACCCACTTCACTCCCTTCTAGTGAGCTCACCCTTCTCCAGACACTTTTGCATGTCCACTTATCCTCATTGCCAATCTAGCCAGATTGTTTTAATCAGCCTTGTTCTTCCTTAAAAAAAAAAAAAATGCCTATTTCGTCAGTCTCCCTGGCGCCCTGCAGTCAGATAAACAAATCAACCTCAAACACATGAACAGTCAGTGAACCGCGTCTCTGGGGTGAGAGAACCCCAAATTCTAGAACACAAAGCTGGCCTGCTCTTGGGGAAAATCACCCTTCACTTTCTTTTTACCTGTGATGAATCTTTGAAAGGAAAAATTCCCAAGAGACCAATTCATTTCTTGATAATTCACCCAATTATATGAATCCGAAGCCTCCTATTCGTAATATAATCACTTAGCAGCTGGAAAAATCAAGTTGTGAAATGGATTCTTGAACTTTTTTTTTTTTTGAGACGGAGTTTCGCTCTTGTTACCCAGGCTGGAGTGCAATGGCGTGATCTCAGCTCACCGCAACCTCCGCCTCCTGGGTTCAAGCAATTCTCCTGCCTCAGCCTCCCGAGTAGCTGGGACTACAGG